>LPNX010674342.1:625040-655967 GCA_001517045.1 Pseudotsuga menziesii | reverse complement strand
ATATTGTTTTATGCAGGTGATGCGGAGTCGCATCGCAACAGCGCGATGTTTCCCCGTGCCACGTACTCAGTTTGCAACCGACAAAGGCCAGTCAAGTCAACAGCTGACAGGTAGTTAATGAGGTAATGATCCGTATATCTTACCGTAGATTTGGCAGCAGTATAATTAATTTTTCCAGATTTGGAAAATCTCCGATGAGACCGACGCCTGTATACGAACGCTTTGAGGGACACGTGATCAGATCTCAGTAATTATGGCGGATCAGAATGACGGGTAGGGTCTCGTCCAGGTAATTATGATGACCAACGGGTTTGACCCAGGATGAACGTTCTGTCCGGTAGTATGCCTTCGGCATAAAGCAGACATCCTTCAAGTAGGAAGGGTACAGTTGCCAAATCTCGAGAGCTATACAGGGTAGTGCTAAGTGTCCCCTATGCAGAGCCAATTAAGTTACAGAGTACGGTGACTTCCAGCGTTCGAAGCCACTGCACGCCCAGAGTATTGAGCCAAGCGGATTCTGACTGAGGACGAACCTTTAGAAGGCATGTTGAGACGTTTTGACCCTGGTGGCCATAGGTGCCATGACGACGTCGCCCAGGGTCGTGAAATTGAGTACAACACAAGTCATACAGGCCCTAAGGATGAAGAGTCAAGCGCCAGAAGTAGAAGTTGTCACCAAAGTCTCTGCTAAGGAGAAGAAGAACGCCGAGCCAATCACTGAAGATAAGAAAGCAGAGCAGAAGAACAAGAAGAAATCTCCTGTCAAAAAGAAAGTAAAAATCAGAAATATAAGCCAACAGGAGAAAATCGCTGACCTATCTGATCAGCTAAGAGAAGCACGAAAGATTGCGGAGGCACTGAAACAGAAACCTGAGGATCAGAGGAAGCATGTGGATCTGGACCACTTCGAAGAGAAGAGAAGTGGAAGAGCATTGCAAACCTAGTGGAGGGGAGACTTCCAGAACGAGGACAAAGGCTTGTTCTCGGAGCGGAGTTCATGGTTTGCTTCTCTTCCATCCATAAGGCTCCAGACGAAAGGAAATGTTTGAGAAGGTTGGAAGATACAGATTTTCCTTATGATAAAAGTTCTAACCCAGATACAAAGGAAAGGATATATGTGGAGCACTTCTCAAACACTAGAGCGTTCTCAAAGGAGAACGAGCGAAGAGAGCGAAACCGTGACTACGGGAAGAAAGGATAAGAGAGCCCAGCGAACTAAGTTACCAAAAATCCACAAAAGAGTGTCGAAGTGATGCAAAAAGAAGTCACAGGACTTTGTGACAGGTTGCAAGGGGCTTCGCAGGAAGCCAAGGCAAAGTTACAGCAGGAGAAGCCTGTTGCAGGTGGCTCGAGGACGAGCCACAAGTAAGTGTTAGGGGACTGTTGGAGCAGGGTCCCGCAGCTACAAAAGAAGCTGCTAGTTTTGGCGGAATGATAAGTTTTGGCGGAAAGAAGTTAAGAGAGAGCTACGACGCCGTAGCACGTTTCCAGCTGGAGAGCAGAGCCGAAAACCATGACCTTTTGAGATAGAAAATTCAAGAAGGCAACGGTACCTGAGAGACCAAGAAGAGAGAGCTCAACCACTGCATTGAAGGAAGCGGCGGAAGACAGGAGGGCTCAGCGACCCTCATAAAGGAGAAGGAGCAATGAGGCTCAAGCATTGAAGACGAAGGACAGAAAAGAGAAGCGGTGCATAGTACCCATGGTCAGTGCCGGAAAGCATGGAAGACTGCAGAGAGCTGTGGTGTGACGGGAAGCGGCTACCTCAAGGAAAGAGAGGACCAACTGTCACTAATTAGGGTTTGGGTTACTGTTGGGACAGGCCTACAGTGTTGTAAAAGCAAGACCTTCAGGCTGCTTATAAAAGAATGTAATTTTGTATTGTAAAGGTTAGCTAGTTGGTTAGACAGTTAGATAGTCGTGATCGAAATAGGAAATAAGGATAAGTAGACTGTTGTAAAAGCTGAGCTCTGGTTCTGGTCTTAGCTGTAGCAATCTTACTGAAACCAGTAGCTGGCTTATAGAGCATGCATGTAACGATCCGCAGGGATCGACTGAGAGGGAAGAGTATATTGTAAGAGAGCAATATAGAGAGAAGAGAGATCTAAGAGAGAAGATGTCACGTCCCCGTCCCTCAACCGGTGAAGAGGACGCGACCAACACAACAACACAGCCGGGCAAGATGCCCAATGAACATAAACAGAAAACAAATGCTGGAATTAAGCATACACAGATGCATTTATCTTCAATCATACAGCGGAAGCAAACACACACATTCCAGCAATCTCCATGTTCATTGTAATTCATTTAACATCAATATAAAATTTGCAGAGATGGAATAACCAGCAGCACTTATCTCTTGATGAAGAATTCACCCGCAACCAGCTACGTCGCTGCAACGTTCCACCCAACCATAGGCTAGCTTGCTCATCTATCTCTCAGCAACACTGCCACCCCCGAGCTGGGCATGATTCCTCCTGACTAAGGGTCAATTGCAGGCTTACACATAGCCAAGGGGACACATAACAGCCAAACCAACACTGTTGGGTTTCACAGGCTTTCCACAAGCAAGCCAAGCCAGCACAGTCCAAGGTTCAACCACTGCATACCAGTAGCCAAACAATCCCTTCACAGCTCTGTGAAGAAGTCATAAACAACAGGGGACAACCCCAAACCATGGAGGAGCATAGCTCAAGTCCAATGGACAACCCAGAGTTGGTTTTGGCTGTAACGTGGCACAAACAACTCAACCACAACATCCCAGACTAGGGAAACAACAACAATAGCCCAATTTCAAAGTAAAAACAATGGCAACTATGCACAGTCCCAAAACACAGAAACTCAGCCCACAGCACACACAATTCCTCAATAGAATGGTTGGGAAACATCACACAGTCCCAACAAAGGAGAAGAACAACTCCCAGCGTGGACAGACAAAAAAAATTCAACCCATGAATTAGCAATCCACAGTGGTCCAAAACGAAATTGGAACCCACAGCCGACAAAACTCATGGGGAAGACAACAGCCCCAAACACCAACAGCAAGCATGGCTCACGGCATGGGAAAAACGACCCAACATCTTGTGCGTGAGGAAAGACTCGCACCCAACAGAAAAATGCACGGGAAAGACATACCCGATTTTCTGCGTGAGGAGAAAACAACTCCAATTTTGCCCGTGGATGAACAAAACAACAGCAAGGACGCGAATTACAGTGCGTGGGTGCTTCAGCAACTCGTGGAGCCCCAGAAAATGTCTGCGTGAGACTAAAATCGACCAGAGCCTGTGCGTGAGAAGCCAACAGACCAAAAATCGTGGTGAGAGTGTAAAACTGACCAGGGAAGAGTGCGTGAGGGAGAAGAATGGCAAACGTGGGTGGAGTGGGCAAGTGGGTAAGGCTGAAAGCCTGCCACAACCACCACCACTTCAGCAATAAATGCCCTCAGCCATAACTCCTCAACCACCAGCTGAGCATTAAAGAGGTTGACAAGGTTGGATGAGACAAAAAGGGTGACAAATAACAAAGGTGACAAAACAACCAGGCAATAAAACATGGGTTTTCCCCCATAACCAAGGTTTGACATCCCCCACCCCTTATCCTTTGGAACCATGCCCTTTTCATTCAACGTTGCACTGCCGTAGCTGGTTGTGATTTATTTTAATTGATGTGTGGGTTTACATGATGTCAAAATATAAGGTGCCGGATAGCACGACAAACCATTGGAAAATATCCCCATTGCCGAACATACACAACCAAATCGATGGTGGGGCTTTTGCCTTGAGCTCCTCACCACGATTAATTACAATATATACATCATGCAAACGGGGTCGAAACCGGGGACGTGACAGAAGATCTTGAGCTGCATATGCGGTGCAACAGAACTATGTTTTACCTTCCCCTTGAGCTATAATAGAAAACACAGTTCTGTGGACGTAACTCCCATCCTGGGGCTGAACCACGTTAAAATCTGTGTTATGCGACTGGTTTATGTGTTATGTTTACTTATGCATTTCTCAGTTATTTCATGGACTTCGTTTGCAGTTTAATGAATGAATGTATTAATCAATTCACCACAGCATAGAAGGATAATCATAGGTTAAAATCCTTTGGCATGTTGTATGTGTTTCACTTATGCTTTGCGTAAACAGTTACCGGTTGCAGTATTGAATAGCTTTGTATGTTAAGTCTTGCACGTCGACACGAGCAACGCTAAGTGCGCTAAACCGCGGAGGTAGGATATCATAGAGAGGTGATACCGCACTGGCAGAGAAGCTGCGGTGCGCGATACCGTAGATTGAGGACTTCGCGTTGGGCAGGAGCTGCGTGTCACACGGTGCGTGGCGATGCGGTAAGGTTGGAGATATCGCAAGTCAGGGGAAGTGCGCATCATAGAGAAGGACCGCACGGTGGTGTAAAGGAACATCTCGTGGCTAGAAGAGCTGCGCGACGACGGGATCGCGCGACGCACAGACACAGAGGGATATCTTGCAGCCAAAGCAGCTGCAAGCCGCAAGTAGGATTGCAACAGAACCTGGTCCAAGACGCTTGATTCCTTGGCCAACCCATTAGAATCACTTCGGGTGAGACTTCAGGCCGCTGTGCGTTCTGTCGCCGAAAGGGCCAGTGAGCTAGGGGTGTTGTTGGTTGATTATAGTAAACTCGGGTCTACCCATGCAATCAACACCAAGAATTCAGTTTTTCATTCAAAGACAAAGCATGTCAACACCAAATATCACTTCATCAGATCTCCCGTCGTCAAAGACATAATCAAACCTCAGTTCTGTCCATCTGAAGATCAAGCTTTAGATATTTTACCAATCCTCTTGGTAGAACAAAATTCATTAAGTTCAGAGATGAACTTGGCATTTGTAAATATAAACTTTCGAATTAAAGGGGGGAATGTTAGACCTCTTAATCTTAAGTTTTATAGTCTAGGTATTTTCTAGTATTATATTAAAGAATAAAATAGTTTAATGTGCAAATAGAATTTGAATAGGATTGTTTCGTTGTAAATGACACCTATCATTTCCATGTGATTATATGATTGGTTGTCATCCTACTTTTTAGTATAGGTTTGATCTATATAAACAAGCTCTCTTCTCTATGAGATGTTAAGAGAGTCGAGTGAGTGTTGATGCATTTTTATTTTCCTAATTAATAAAATTGTGTGTCTAAGAACTCTTCTTCATCATAATTTGGGTATGGAATCCCAAACAAAGACTATTTTAAATTGACTTACAATAATAAACCTATGATTTCTCTACTATAAAGAAGAATTATATCAAATCATAAGTTAAAATAGGAAAAAGGGATAGGAACATATGCATAGTATCGATTAATGTAAAATGTAATTATGATTCATATCTATACTTGAATTATACTTTAACAATACATAAACATATAAGAATAGAAATAGGGAACCTGACACCACTGTCGGGAAAACAAAACTAAAGTTGTCATTCCTCCCAACCAACTCCTAGGGCAAGCAAGTCTTACTTTCTCCAGAATTCCCGAGCATGTTTGTTGAACCACGAGGACAAAAAACTTATCAATGTGCCATCTCTTGCATTAACATATCAATTCCCCATCCATCACTAGCTTCTTGCTTGCTTCATGGACATACTATTATATAGTATTTTCCTAGGACTTGGTTTGTTTATGAGCCTCCTTCTTTGTAGCACTACACCAAAAGTATTAACTTGATTTTGGGGAAGATTCCTCCAGCATCACTTAAGTTCTCACTCAATATCTTTTGTCACTTGTCTTTTCCCCTTGTGGTTAACAAACACTCTTTCAATAGCTACTTCAGTTCTGATTCCTCCTAGTGTTTTTTTTAATTATTAAATAAAAGTAATTCCTTACATCTATTTTGACTTTTCTAGTCAAAATATTTAAAAAATAAAATATTCAAAGAATAATAATTTTCATTTATTCGGTGTGTTACAGTCCACTTCTCACTTCAATATAATACACATCTTTAGCAATGGATTCCATTACTCATTTCATCAAATTAGATTATCAAATGATGATAACTACCACATGCACTTTTATGTTGAGTGTATTTGTGAGCTTGTTTTCCTTCCTTTGTATATGCTTGATTTATCAAATCAAACTCATAGAGAAATTCCAATTGTCTTCCTTTTATGGCATTCAAGTTTGGTTGATCAAACAAATACTTCATGTCATTATGAAATGTCAGTCTAGGACAAACTTTCTTTCCATCATGTATTTTTTCCACATATTCAATGCATGTACTACAACAACAAGTTCCACATCATGAGCACCATAAATTTTTTAACATCCCTTTAGTTTCCATTACTAATAATACACCAAATGATTTTATTGCATGAGAACTCCACCAATTCATTCAATACATGCATATATGCACACAATAAAAAAAAATTGGGTCCGCGTTTCTTAGAATTGATGCATTAGTGAGGAGATTTTTCAACTATTGAAAGGTTTCGTCACATTCTTGCAACCATTCTAACTTCATCCCTTTCTTTTACAAGGATATGTTTGGAGATGAAATTTTGAAAAATCTCTTGATAAACCTTTGGAAAGACCCATAGATGATATCATATCTATCACATTTCTAGGAGTGAGCCAATTCATTATTGCCTCAACACTTGATAGATCCATCAATATTCCATATTCTATGGTAATGTGATAAGGTGACCCAGATACTGTATCTATTTATAGTAGGAGTAACATTTTCTAATTTGTTCATACAACTTGTGTTCTCTCCACACTTGCAAAACCAGTCATAAATGATCCCCGTGCTCGTTTCACATTTAGAATAAATTAGTATATCATTAAGAAAATAAAGTACACGCATGTCCAAGTATTTACTAAAGACATTATTTATGAGACACCATGCCTTGTTCTAAATTTTTCTTGTGGATTTACCCTTCCTTAATTCTTATGTAATTATATCTTGGCATTAGGTAAATTTTTAAGAATAACTTTGCCCCTTTCATTTGATTAAATAGGTCATCAATTTGAGGTAATGGTAGTTGTTCTTCATTGTTACTTTGTTCTGTTGTCTATAGTCGATATATAGCAAGAGTATTACATCTCTTTTTTTCACAACTACTCCCCCCTCAAGGATACACAAGGTTGAATGCATGCTTTATCGATTGGATCTTGCAATTTTCATTTTTGATACTATTAGTTTCAAGGTACTCATCCTATAAGGAGTCTTGGACACAAGTGTAGCCCCAAATAAAAGGTCATTTGAAAAGTGAATGTCCCTCTTTGGAGGAATTCCTAGCACTTCATGTAGAAATACATCATTGAACTCTTGTAATCTTTCAAGTTTTGGACCTTTTTTTTCTAATCATTCCAAATTATACATGCACACTTCATACAACTAACATCATTTTCTAAAACATGTATTCAACTACAAGGTTGTAATTCACCTGATAGAAATTGATATTGGAATGTCTCTCACTGTCCTTGAGTTTCCACCTTCATTAAAGCAATCAAAATTTTGTTGTAGTAGTTAAGCTTAACTTAGTGTGCATCCAACCAATGCATTCCATTCAGGAAATAATTAGAGCCAAGTATCAAGATATTCAAGTTTTCCAATGTAAATAGTCCACTCAATTATAATGTACAAATCTCCAACATTTATCTAACCTTTCTCTTGGTTCTAGTGGCTCGTCAGACATAGAATTATTCCTCCCCCTAGGTTCCCTTTCATCTCCCCCTCTAATGGACTCATATCCCTCCCTCATTCTCTCCACAACAATCTCGAAACTTTATTGCACCAAAGAGGTGCATTCTACAACCCAATATGGGAGCGATGTGCAACTCCTTCCATGCTCATCCTAGAGTTGTCACGTGTCATTTATAAAAATAACATGTCAGCTTAAATTAAATTTAAATTATTTAGAATTGCATATATATAAAACAATATAAATTAGATAAATTAAAATCATTACATTGGATTACACATTTCCTCAACACCTCCACTCTAAAAAATGGTTTACACTTTGAGATATTTGATCCCTCTCGATGCTTGGTATATCCCCTTTTAGATGGATCTATGCTGGTATTAATTTTAAATAGTATTTATATGAATTGAAGATAGCATGGAAGGTTTGCCACATGGTATATAGAAAACATATTCATCAAACATCAATGCATGCCTCACCATTCAATTAGGAATCCTGGGACTTAAGCTTCACACCATGAATCCATACAATATATTTACTCAATTTACACATGGGTCATTTTATTTAAAACTATATGATTTGAATCTCATCATAATAAACACTAATTTACAATTTATACATAATTTAATCCAATACGTCTCGTGCTTAGATTTTGACATTGTGCTCACACGGATTTGAATCTTCTTAAGAAAGTGATGGCAATAATTTTACATGAGAAAACATCGTAGGGTATAAAATGGCCTACTATTAGAAAAAACCACACAAGCATGATCATTTACGTGTGAGAATCCTATAAATCTAACCACACCATCCTTCCCTTTGTCCTTCTCCATTATCATCACATCATCACAAAAACCAAATTAACTCTCAAAGTCTTCTTCTATCTATAAAAACGTTTAATTGAACATGGCAGGTGGTTTTAAATGAAAGTCTTCTTCTATCGATAAAAACATTTAATTGAACATGGCAAGTGGTTTTAAATGAAAGTGGATCATACTCCATGTCAATCACATTGATATGATACAAAATGAGCATGGAATTATTTACACCTTCAGAAAGAATGTGATATACTAATGATTCAATTAGAGTGTTTGACGATGTATGCAACAAAACTCAAGGACAACAAATCTTTGTTCATCAATTTATGCATGTATGGTGCAACAAATTTTATTCAAAATGAAAGTAAATGAAACCCTCAACCACAACTAAGGCAAACCTTAAGCAACATACAAAATTTCTAAAATTTCTATAAATCTATATTGTGGAACTTTGCACTAAACATTTATGAAATATGGAATGATAAGTACTTTCACCCAACATTCCATTGATTTTCTTTTATGGAAATATGGAAAGATAAGTACTTTCAACAAATTTGGTAACACATTAATGAAAATGTTTCATGAATGGGTGAATGAAACTAATTTTTACTTTTATTAAATTTTCTAAATTTTATTAATAAAGTGTTTAGAAAATCCAGTCATGCTGCTTTCTTTCAAATTGCTTAAAAATAAATTAATTTCTGAACAATAAAATAATACAAGAAATTAATTTATTTTTATTAAAATAGTTTTATAAAAAATATTTTGTTTCTAAATAAAATAAAATACTTTGGATAAAGTTTAAGGTATGAAGAATGTGAAATGAGAAATTACAAGAAAAATTTGGCATTTAATGACTGATTTATTCCATCGTTTGGCGCATTAACTGCATGCATTTTTACATGAAGATACTGGTGAAGCTATCTGTACATATCAAAGTCTGAACTGTTGAAGCACTGGAGGATGTTTAGCGACATGGGCAGAGATCCATGAGACAATTTGCTTCTCTTGAAATTTCTTTCAATTCATAATTACCCATTAATTTTAGCGCAGTCTGGTTACTGTTCTAAAGCTGCCATTGCATGACAGAACCTATTCTCCCATCCAGGAGACTCGATCGCCTCATTCCCGAGACCCAGAGCCCTATCCTGAGACGAAGGGTTCTTGGATTCTTTCCAGTCCGCTACATAAGCCGAGACTCTTTTCCTGAACTTGGCCTTGAATTCACTCCACGCCTGATATTTATAGTGGTTTATCACGGCCTCTGAGGATGTTAGGCGCTTGGTCTTGTAACCAGGCTTCAGCTCAAAGTGGTGTATTGCATTCAATAACGAAGGAGAGAGCGCATCCAGTAGGACTATGGACTTCTGGCGCTGCTCCAGTTTTTGCCTGCAGGTCAGCCCTTGGGAAGGATGGCTTTTGAGATCGGAGGGTCCGAAGTTCCTGCAATTTATAGACAGTTGCCCTATTATTGGACTACCACTAACACAGCTACCAGATGACGAGGAAGACGTGGAATTGACCATCTCGGCAAGCGCATTGGAAGTAGAATTGGGCTGCAACCATTAAGGAGAGAATACAAATTCATCAATGTCTGTGAACATAACCCACTAGCAATTATATTTGGTCTGCAGAGCACAATAACTAAGTTCACAAATCGATCACCTCAGAAAATGATAGGTGCAGATCACTTTCTCGTGCCTCTTGAGATGTCAATTTTGACGTCTTGTATTGTATTTGTGTTCGCCTGGCTGCATCTTCTACTTGCCTTCGTTGTTATGTGATCCAGTAATAAAAATGATAATGCATACAGAATTCGAATGGTGAATATAATGTTGAACTCAAATTATTAAGCTTAAGTTAAGGCTTTAGTAGATGTAACAATGAAGGTATTAGTTACAATATTGTAAATTTCAGTTAAAGTTAGTTAGAATGTGGATTTCAGTTAATTAAAAAAGAATTTATATGATTTTTATAAGTTACTTAATTATTATGATTTAGTTAATAATAATAATTAACTAAGTGATTGAATAAAGATAAACTAGTTAACTAAAATAATTTGTATTAATTAAACATTTTAGTTAAACTAAAATATGATACTTAAAGTTAAACTTAATCAAAAGATGACACTTCAATTATAACTTAATTACTATGATTCAGTTAATAAAAATAATAATTAACTAAGTGATTGAATAAAGATAAACTAGTTAACTAAAATAATTTGCATTAATTAAACATTTTTCATTAAACTAATATATGACACTTAATCAAAAGATGACACTTCAATTATAAAGTGTATTGCATGACAACACTTGAGTTAAAGCACAATGACACTAAAATGTATTGCATATCAACACTTGAGTTAAAGCACAATGACACTTTAGTTAGCCTATTAACTAAGTCTATACATCTAGTTATTATTAGATATTGAGTTATAGATATATTTGGTCACCCTTAACCACATCATCTAAACTAGGCCATTTGTATACATTCATTCAAAAAATCACAACTCCTTCCAATTCTTTTATGAACCCTTTTCTTTGTGTTTGTGACCTGCATTAAGGAAACTTACAACCTATGATTACCCTAAAAACGGCCTTAAAAAATTAATGTGTGCAAAATGCAAGGTCCTTAGTGGATATCATGGTAAAGGTACAATTGTAGGCCTTGAATCTTGAGCCCCAATGACTAGAACTACTTCCTAAGCATATAAATATGACAAATTTGTTGGAGGCATGCAAGGGAAATAGACCACATCACACCCATGTGATGGAGAGTTTCATGAGATCGTTGACATTGGCTATCATATTCTCTCTTTGAACATAACCCCTCGATTTTTTAAGTTTGGTAGATTAGCTTTTTATGGGCCTAAATCATGCCTCGATTTTCCTTCCATAGTAAATACAAGATCATTGGAAAACTTGAGTTCGATAAGTGGCCCTAGTTGGAGGAATCCATACTTGTTTCCTATATAGAGAGACCAAAATGACATACACTCTCTTTTATCCAAAGATCCCATCCAAGTTTCCTTCCTACATATTTGATAACCATGGGATAGTTTTGAGTCCTCACAGCAAGATGATTCTTTGTGTTTCCTTAGGAAGTTGAACCATGATTTATGAGTATGTACTCCTCTGGTTGGTTAGTCTTCCGATCAGTATGAAGAATATGTAAATGTCTCTTATGTTGCAGATTTATATAATTGTCCCCTTTGTGTCAAATATTGCTCGAGTCACCATTGTGTCATGCTTTTGTTCAAGGTTTTTCTTTAGCATGTGTTGTCCATTCCATTATCTGACTATTCATTATAGCCTTACTTGTTTCCAAGTTTCTCTAAATCATCATAACTAGTGGTTGACTTGTGCTTATGTAGAAGGTCACCATTGACCTCTCATCAACAAGTTGTTTCTCACTGACTATGATGCATTGCTTTGAAATATTGACCAAGATTCACTGGGACCCTAGGCCTACTTTCATCATTGGTAGGTCTCTTATCACTTAACACATTAAATCTCATCATCAATCATAGACTAATTGGTTTCCTAGATGTTCGACGACAAAGCCTATATTCACATTTTTGGATTCATGTCATGCCATGGATTCCATTTTCAACATTGGTGGAATTCATTGCATTTATCAACGTCTTCCATTATTGATTGTTTCTCAAAGGGTCCTTTTCATGCACTATTGTCATACGGTGCATACAAAAGACTTACTCAGTGGTGTTTGTGAAAAAAATTTAGCAATGACCTTACAAAACATGTTAGATTTTATTCACCAAGTAATGTTGTTAGAAATTTCCTTATGTGTGTGCTAGAAGGAACACATAAAGCTAACATGCATTAGATTTCCTTAACTGTGCAATGTTGTTGTAAGAAATTCATGTATGCTTATGATAGAAGGAAAGCTAACTTGCATTATATTTCCTTCATGGCACAATGTATTTTATGGCAATGTAGTCGTACCAGTAGCAAAGCCAACAGACATTAGCATTCATTCACCATGCAATGTTGTTTGAAATGCATGTGTGCCTGTTAGAAGGAAAGCTAATAGGCATTAGCTTTCCATGCATTAGATTTCCTTCATTGTGGAAAGTTGTTGTAAGAAACCCTTGTGCTTGTGCTAGAAGGAAATATAACATGTGTTAGATTCTCTTCATTGGCATATTCATCACTCTGAACATTGCTCTTGTAAACCAGAGAATTCCACTTAACAGTGTTCGCCAAGAGGGGAAAATATGGATATAAGATTTTCCCGTCAAATCTGGTTAATGCACTTGTGGTGTTTCCACCTACTTTCAACCGGAAATCGACCCGATTGGAATCCAGTGGGAATTTGACGGACACTCGTCTCTGTAAATAATCGATTCCCTTCACTAGTGTGCTAAATTGGTCCGAGAAAACACACCTAAGCCCCAACTTAGGATGGAATATATTGATTCCCTTCACTAGTGCGCCACGATTTCTTTCTCTTGGTTGGCCATTGCCACATTGTGCTAGCTTCCATAGATGTGTAAATATAGAGAGCCTCTCAGGATTGTACTATTTTCTGATGGGGCACCCCCCGCAAACCGAAAATAGAAAAAACACAAAACGTGAGAAGAGTAAAAGTTGTTTTTGGTCCAAGAGAAGCCTCAGCCAAAGAAAAACGAGATGCTACAAAATATCTGATAGTCTAACTTTAAAAGAAAATAGCTCGAACCGCAAACCGAAAATAGAAAAAACACAAAACGTAAGAAGAGTAAAAGTTGTTTTTGGTCCAAGAGAAGCCTCAGCCAAAGAAAAACGAGATGCTACAAAATATCTAATAGTCTAACTTTAAAAGAAAATAGCTCGAAGGGATATTCATATGTTAACCTTTGTAGATGTCGTGAATTGTCAAAACCGATATTATAACGCAGAGGAGCAGAATGGAATAGAATCTGTGCCGAGCCATCCTAAATTTGTTGCATTAACCAGTTTCATTTCTTGTGAAGCACAATAATTTTCACAAATCGATCATCTCATAAAATGATAAGTATTAATAATAATAGCAACGACCATAGTAGTAAGATTAATATGTTTGAAATAAGGCATATTGATAATGTTATTTTTACTAAAGAATGTGTCAATTACTTGTATCTAATAGTTAAGCTAATTTATAACAATCACTTAATTTATGGTTGTTAAGCTCATAGTTGAAGTTAGGCTCATAGTTATATCATCATTGGAGTTAAGCTAACAGTTGTATCTAATAGTTAATTTAAGAGTTGATATAAAGCTTAGACTAAACCTTATCCACATTAACTCGACTCCCAACTGCTAGATAAAGTTCAACCGTCACATAAGTTGCACATTACCTAAGTGATTGTTCTTGGTGCATGGTTTCACTGCAATCAAAGTCAACTTCTCATGCTACCAGATGTAGTTCATCTAAATTTAATTTAATTGGTGTATCACTATTGGAATAATCTAATAGTTATTCAATATAATAGTTGTAAAATCATTGGATTTAATCTAATATTTATCCAATATAACCATGTTTAGAGTTGAAGTTAAACTAATAATTGTAAATCGTTGCAGTTAAGTGATTGTTTTTGTTCTAATATTTTTTGGGGGGAATTTTTTGTGAGTAATATTAAATTCATGAGAACATATTTTTTTATCATGAGCATCTCTTCTTTATTCTTCTCAATAGACTCATATTTATTTAACTCCTTTAACTTATCCCACACCTCTTCCCATCGATTTTTCTGAAAGAAGATCTCCTCGGCCCATTATTCCCTTAATTATTGAATGATCTTTTTGTGCTCAGTAAGGGAAATCATACCTGCATCAAATTGGCTTGCATGATGCTTCCATTTACTTACTTCAATTTTTAAAAGTGATCCCTCTCTTGTCTCCTGAATTTTTGAAACCTTTACCTGTGTTACTTCTTCTTGTGTTTGAACATCTAGAATATGGTTCGTTGCTTCCTCATCCTCAATCTGAACTGCTACTTCCTATGTTTTAGCAGTTTCATCCTCAGTATGAACTGCTACTTCTTGTGTTTCAACAGTTTCAATTTTGACTGTTGTTTCAACAAATGTATTTAGAATCACAGATTCTTGTGTGACAATGTCTGACTCTTTCAATTCCATCGTATCAGTTTCAACAACCAAATTCAAAGACATTGGTTCTTGTGTAGCAGTGTCATGTTCTATCTCTGTATCTTCAGGATGCTGGACTCCTTCCTACACAATCTCTGTGTCACCCGATTGTTGCTCCTGCACAATCTCTATGTCACCCAAACCCTATAACTTCAATATTGGAAATTGAGCAACGATAACCCAAATGACAACATCAAAAGTGTCACTAACTTCTAAGTGGGTATCATAGATTTTCCTAAGCAACATTGTTTGTTTAAGGCCATCGGTGCCATATACACCGAACGAACTTGGGAATATTTTGTTAGCAACTTCTCCATCTACGTCTCTGCCTATCAAGGTGTTAAGAAGGAAATCAATTGAGCATTGCAAAACACTGAAAAATCATTGCGTAGTTCATCAAAGATTCCAATAAAAGTTGATTTAAAGCACAATGACACTCTAAATGCAGGAGTTTATTAGGAGTTTGGAGGACTTTATTAGGAGTTCGACTCTTACATCTAGGATTCTAGATAATGTGCAGTGTCTGATCTAATTGTGGAACTTTGCACTAAACATTTATGAAATATAGAATTCCTTTATTACTTAACAAGGAGAGTGTTCAATATTTAATTGTCAACCCATGGAAGTCTGTTATTTCAAAGGAAATTACCAAAGTATATGCATAACCATTTTTAGTAGTTGATAAGTAAAATGAAAATCACTCAATTCTAATTACTGTTGAGCCAACTCAACTCCTTGTAAGAAACCAAAATAACATTACCCATATAGGAATTGAAAACAACTTATATTTCCTAGCATGCTAATCTTAAAGTTTATGATCCAAGGAGGAATCCACCTAGAATTACTTTTGCTGAAAATGGAAATCTAATTTGCCAAATCATAAAGATCTTTACTTATTAATCAAACAACAAATTCATAAAAGAAAAGGACTTATCTAATCAAGAAAACTCTAGAAAGATAAATAACACACACAACACAAGAGATGAGCGAGTCTGTAACAACAACTAACACACTTCTACATGAAAGGAAAGATTAACTACACAGTTCACTGTCACACCAAACCACCTACAACAAACCAAAGGAAAACCAAATAATGCAATCACTGAATAAATGTAGTTGCATCTAACCATAAACATATATCAAACTAAAATTCCACACAAAACATAAATAAAATACTAAAGCATCTAAACTACCATTAATTCTTTTAGAAGGAAGGCCCCAACCTTCAAACAAAGATGTTGTCAAAATCTCACAGAGTCTACAACAGAGAAATACCGAGAATTTTCACTCCTTTATTAAATTGATAAAAATTGTAGTTACAGTTACAGTCACTCTGCTATATCTCTTACAATTTGTGAACCCTTAGCTCTCCCTTCCTGCATATACTTATACAAGAGAAAAGCTATTATGTTACATCAATTTTAGGAAGCCATGAATATCTTTGATCCTCAGGCTGTAGAATCATCAAGACAGTTATAGTTATCGATCCCTTGCATAAAATCATCTCAGGAATAAACAGGCTTTTATTTTGAGTTGTTCCGTGAACTACCATGCCCAGCAAACTACGAAATATTCTTGGGGAGTTTCAGTTGCAAGCGTGAAGGAGTATCCAAGATTATTTCTTCATTAATGTTGATCATGTCATTTGAGCAGGTAGTTGATGCTAAGTGGGACAAACTTCCAGATATGACAAGTTGTTGCAGTTGCACCACCTAATGATTTTGAATCCTTCTTTCAAATCATTAACATATCAACACATATGAAAGGTAAAATTCATAATTCTTAATAAAACCAAGCATGAAACGAAGTAATGAATAAATATTTATACCTGGAACTTTCATGCTTGTTTGTATGATAAAGATAAGAATTCAACTGCAGAATGGGGGCAAAAATAGGGAGAAAGGATGAAACATAGTAGGGAAAGAACGGGTAAATTCAAGACCCAACATCTCCCCTCAACTATCTGATTGCATGTCCTCATGCAACAACTTGAACTAGTCTGAGTCTAAATCAGGATAAAGACTGCTCCTATGAAAATTTGTGAGGTTAAATGTAGGTTCTGGTATCTCCTTTGGTTGCAAAAACCCATTGCTCATGATTAGAGCACCCCAACAATCTCTTTCAGCTTTCTTTGTCATCTTGTATGTGCCCTTGTAGTCTCTGTCTAGACACCAAATAAGATGGAATCTAAACCTTAAACCCAACCAGTTTAGGCCACAGGAATCCATACATTTAATATAGCCAGGTACTCTCAACAAGGCATATTTAAAATTTTCAAAACAAAATGGGTATTTTTCCCTTAAGGCTATATGGGAAAATTCCCATCTCTGTTGCTTCCTTGCAAGATATCATATCAACAAAAGTAGAGATGACCTTTTGTTGAAATACATCCAACTGATTGACTTTATCTGGAAATGTAAGGTTTCTCTAGTGCCTAGTGATCAGAAAGAGAGGGCCTCTAGGTTCTCCACAAATCCACAGAGTGGAGTTGTCCTTATTTCTCCGAATGGTTTGTGAGGACCTTAACCAACATACATGATTAGTGACAAAAGAGGTAAATGATCTTAAATAAATATCCCCAATATGGGGAATTGGATTATCTTCAGTATCCATCAGGCATGCCCTGTCATGTAAATATAACTCACATAACAAATTCTGCTCAGAAAATTCACTATGGGTGAAAGTTTCCAAAAATTGAGAAGATGTTGCAATCTGCCAGGGTCTTCCTTCCTTTAAAGCCTTAATCTGGAACATAATCATATGTTCAGATAAGAATACAAGGTAGGATGGGGAGGGGGATCTGCAGCTCAATAAATCATGAGTTAGAGTGAGCATCTGTTCTTTATTCTTCTCCACGGACTCATATTTATTTAACTCCTTTAACTTATCCCGCATCTCTTCCCATCGAATTTTCTAAAAACGATCTCCTCAGCCCATTGTTCCCTTAATTATTGAATGATATTTTTGTGCTCAGTAAGGGAAATCATACCTGCATCAATTTGGCTTCCATGGCGCTTCCATTTACTTAATTCAATCTTTAAAAGTGATACCTCTTCTGTCTCCTAAATTTCTGCAACCTCTACCTGTGATGTTGCTTCTTATGTTTGAAAATCTAGAATATGGTCCATTTATTCCTCATCCTCAGTCAGAACTGCTACTTCTTGTATTTCAGCAGTTTTAGCCTCAATATGAACTACTACTTCTTGTGTTTCAATAGTTTCAGTTTGGACTGTTGTTTCAACAAATGTTTTTAGAATCACGGGTTTTTGTGCGACAATGTCTTATTCTTTCAATTCCATCGTAGCAGTTTCAACAACCAAATTTAAAGACATTGGTTCTTATGTAGCAGTGTCATGTTCTATCTCTGTATCTTTAGGATGCTAGACTCCTTCCTGCATAATCTCTATGTCACCCGATTGCTGCTCCTGCACAATCTCTATGTCACCCGACTACTGCTCCTGGTTTGAAAGTGAATTTAATTCCCCATAACTGCTTCCAAAAGGAAGAAACTCAATATGTCCTGACTGTTGAGGCTGCGGTGCCTCATTTTCTTATAATTCCTGCTCAGGAATCAAATCTTCTTCCAACCTTGTTTCTTTTGTTGGTTCCTCATTTAGTGTCTCATTTCTTCCTTGGCCTAAATGTGCCAATCTCTAGGATGCTATTTCCATTTTATCAACCTTGTATCCTGCCAATTTAAATAAAACTCCACATTCAAGACATATAAGCTCTTATTTTTCCTAAGTGGAAAGAGGATCTTCAGACTAACTAACAGCTTCTACCAAGGTGTCTAAGCCTTGTGTTCCTTGCTTTTTGCTTACCTCCTTCCACCTTTCCATCTCTTCCCTCGTTGCTCGCACATATTCCTTTAGCAGTTCATTTTCATATTGCATCATTTCTAATTGGTGATGCACATGTTCTTGGGTAACGGTGGCCTTCATAGGTAAATTTCCCACTGGTTCTTGTGTTTCAGTGGGTACCCTAGGTGTTAACATGGGAATTTTGATCCTTTCCCTTTCTGTTGCCCAAGAAGACCTAGTTCTTATTCTTCTAGTTCCAACACATTCTTGTGTAATAGTGGTTTTCATTGATAAATTACCCATTGGTTCTTGTGTTTCAATGGGTAACATGGAAATTTCAGTACTTACCACTTATGTTGTCTAGGATGCCCTATTTCTTCATCTTCTAGATGATTCTCCCTGTGTTTCAGCAGGTTCTTGTGTGACAGTGGAAGCCATTGGTAAAATACCCACTGGTTCTTGCATCTCAGTGGGTAAAATGGGAATTTCAATGCTTACCACTTCTACTTTCCAGGAAGCCCTAGTTCTTCTTCTCCTGAATGATTCTCCCCCAACACTTGATCTTTTCCTCTTCTTGTTTGGTGTGAGAAGGGTAGAGACTTCTCCAATTCCTGTTAAATGTTCCTCCTGGTCAATTTCAGTTCCTTTTTAATTCTGAGGAGGTTTCCATATCGATCAACTGAGGCCTTATTTCCTCGGTTTCTGCAACTTCTCCTTCTTCTTTTGTCACATTCATAGCTCCAGCTTCTGATGTTGTTGCTTCTCTAGTTGTTCCCCTTTCTATTTCTTATGCTGCTTCTTCTTCATTTTCTTCTATTGCTCCAACCATTCCCTCCATAGGACTATTTGGTGCTACTGCTCCCCTTGAATTTTCCTCTTGTTCATATTCACCTTCTCCCAATTCTTCATCCCTCCCCCCAGTTGAATCTGAGGAGCTCTATTCGACTTCTGTATCCTCAATGTGTGCTACTGTAAGTGCCTAATGTACCACAACTCCAACAAATTGTTCCCATGTTAAGTTATTTTGTCCCAAATGTATTTGCACCAATAATTTAATCAACCCGTGATTTGTGAGAGAAGAGAGTGGCTTTTTGGATTTCTTAGCATAATGCCCCATGTTTTTCAAGGTTTGTGATAGATAAAATGGCATATTGATACGTCTATGATGGCGTAAGTGAGGCAATAGGACAAAATCGTAAATGTAAACAACCTTATATCTTCCCTCACAAGTAAAGTACCTTTTCAGGAAGGTCACGACTTGGTCCCATGGTCTCAAAAATGTCTTCAGTGCCACTCCTCTAGCACTTCTATGTACTTGCTCCCCTGGTGCTATAAATTCTTCAACTGCTCTCAGATTGTGCCTCTTCTTGAAAAAACAATGTTCTCCAGTCCGAGGCAGTTCCATGACCTCTGTTATGGCTTGTTCTGGTGCATCTACCCTCAACCCTCTTATTTCTGAGTATTCTCCAGTCAGGTTCATAGCGAACTAAAGTGTTCTTTCCTCATGGAATCCATTTAATCTCTGGAAATAACCAATCCATACAGCTTCACAAAACATGTCATAGACCTCTATGTTTGCAGATAGAGCGTCTAGATTGTTGGGTTCATACCTGATTGGAGGACCCATAATGTGTTATCTTTACTGGTTGTGATATGAAGGTATAGTAACTGACAGAATTAGTTGTTCAAGTTGAAGCAATTGAACACAGTCACCGGATAGCAGGGGTTCATATGGGTGTTTTGATGTTTTTGGCGAAATTAGAAACAAGATGTTTTACAGGTTATTGGAGATAGGGTGACGAATGTTTGAAAGTATCGGTGGGATGATTTGAAAGTAATATTAACTAATTATGGAGCACTGTCAGGAGTCGAAAAGGTATAATCATTATTATTACCTCATTTAATACTTGATTATACATACAATCAGAATCCATACCTGATCATTGTTACTTGAGTTGTCAATTCCTCGGTATGATTCAAACTTTCGATGGAAAATAATCATGAGGGAGATGATTTCACACACGCAATTGAGGATAAATATGTCATCAATCATTAATTAGGAGGATCATGTTCGTATCAACATTTATTTCTTGAACACGTGAAAAGAGTGTAAAATATCGCATCATGAAACAATAAGATTTAGTCGTAAATTCACCCCAAACGCGACGGATTTTCCATGAGATTTTCAGCAAAAATACTGACGGATTTAAGGAAAAAGTTGGCGAAAAAATAGCAAAGTTGCAGCATGAAATATCCAAATTTGATGGAAAAGTAGCTGAGTTGCATCGGATTTTGGCCAAAAATAGCAGAAAAATTAGTAGAGTTGGAGCAGAGTTTGACCAAAAACAACGGAAAAATTAGCGGAGTTGCAGTGGAGTTTGGCCAAAAACAACGGAAAAAATAGCGGAGTTTGGCCAAAAGCAACAAAAAAATTAGTGGAGTTGCAGCGGAATTTGTCCAAAAATAGCGAAGTTGTTTCGGGATTTGGCCAAAAATAACAGAGTTGCAGCAGGTAAAAATTAACCATTTAACATAATTTCCGCTTAGAAAATTTTTAACAAGGCTTTGTGAAAATCTTAGAAATGATAAATTTCCTGTCAAATATCTGCATTCTTATCCATATATTCTTTCAAAAAGTCGTATCAATGAAGAAGGATCGTCCATGATTTGCAGTTGCTTGGCCCGTCGCAATTGCTTCTTTCTGAACCTTCTCACGACTACTTGTTCACAATTCTAAAAAAAACACACCTGATCATAGCTAAAAAAAATAAGAACTTTATTTATATACATATTTTGTGGAACTTACAGCAGACTTAAAAATTCTTAGAAACAGGGGAACAACCTTGCTCCTATACTAGTTGACAGTTTGGATCAGCTGCAACCTGTGAAATAAATGCATCCTTCGAGATAGGTTTATGATAAAGACGTAATCAATGACCATTTGCAAACAGAGATGTCTGATTTTCATCAATGGTGGTCAAACGAATGGTTCCATTGTCAAATACCTTATACATTTTCTAAGGTCCCAGCCATCTCATGCGTAGCTAGCCTTTAAAATACCTTTTAAACCATGAATCAAATAGTAAATCCCAATCTCCTTCATAGAATATCTTCTTCTTTATAAATCTATCATGGAATGTGGAGCACTATTGTTGAATTAAAGTTGTATGATGTATAGTCACAGTGAGCTTTTCATCTAGTTCATTAAATTGATTCAGTCGGTTCTTCTGAGCCTCTGTTAAATCTAGGTTTGCCTTTGTGGATGTTCTCAAGGTTTTAATTTCAAATTCAAAAGGGAAGAAATAATTATTACTATACACCAGTTCATATGGGGAGAATCATGTAGTGTTGCGCCAGGTTGTACGATAGGCCCATAATTCTTCTGGAAGCCTATTATCTCAATCACTGCAGTAACTCTTCCTTGTTTTAGTAAGGATTGACTATATCACCTTGTTTGTGCTTTCCACCTAGCCATTGGCCTGTGGATGATATGGAGAGGTTACTCGATGCTGAATATGATACTTATGAAACAGGTCTTCCATCTTTTGAAACACAAACTATGGTCCTTCGTTTGTCACAATTTCCTTGGGTACTCCAAAGCGGGTGAATATCTCTGCATATAAAAAGTCTATTACAGCCTGGTCATTGGCCTTTACCAAGGCCACAAATTCTACCCACTTGGCCATATATTCAGTGCAAATTAGAATGTAAAATTTCTATCTTAATGGAGGGTTGATAGGCCCTACAAAATCTAGGACCCGTCTATCAAAGGTTTCAACCACCAACTGTAGCTAAAGTGGCATTTCATCTAATCTCTTTGGCTAGCCCATTCTCTAGCAGTTGTCACGGGCCTGAACATATTTTCTCGCATCCCAAAATATAGTTGGAAAGAAATATCCCATCCTTAATGCTTTATGGCCTTTCATTTTATCAGAAAAATCCCCCCCACGGGGCTCATCATGGCAGGCCTTCAAAATATTGTGGATTTCATCCTCTCTCACACATCACCTAATTTCCAAATCAGGTCATGTGTAAAAGAGGTGGCCTTCGATCCAGCAGTACCTCACACTTTGTTGTATAATTCTCCTCTTTTCTCATTTGGATAAGTGTGATGGAAGTCCACCTGCAACCAAGTAATTGGCAATATTGGCGTACCATGGGGAAAAGGTTGAGACTACAAATAAATGTTCATCAGAAAAGGAATCTTCGACTAGTGTATCATCATCTTTCTTAGTCATTCGAGAAATAAAATCCGCAACCACATTCTCCTTTCATGTTCTGTCAACAATAGTGATGTCAAATTCCTTGAGTAACAACAACCACCTAGTCACTCTAGCCTTAGTAATGGGTTTGTTCATCAAATATATAATAGTTGAGGGGTCAGTATGTACAAATGTAGATCATCCATTAATGTAATGTCTAAATTTATTGATGGCATAAATGATAGTAAGGAATTCTTTCTCTGCTACCATGAAGTTTAGTTCAGCAAGAGTCGGATTCTTACTAACATAGTAGATAGCGTATGGGATGTGACCTTCCTGTTGTCCTAGAAATGCTCCAATAGTCATGTCTGAAGCATCAAAAGAAATATGAAAAGGTAGGGACCAATTATCCTCCCTCAATATGGGCGATGTAGATAGCCTCTTCTTTAGTTCTGAAAATGCTTTGTGGCATGCATCTATCCACATAAATTGGGCATCTTTCATTAGTAAAGTAAATAAGTGAGATGCCAATTTGGAAAAATTCTCTATGAATCTCCTATAATAACCAGCATGACCAAGAAAACTTCTTACCTCTTTCTGCGACCCAGGAATAGGAATATTTGAAATTACCTTTATCTTGGTTGGATCTACCTGAATACTTGCAACAAAGATAAAATGTCCCAGCACCACACCTTCACTTATCATCATGTGGCATTTTTCGGTGCTCAGAGATAGGTGTGTCTATTCATAGTGTTTCAAAACTTTTTTCCAAGTTTTCCAGTGCTTCATCAAAACTATTTCCATATGGAGTGAAGTCATCCATAAAGACTTCCATACAATCGTTCAAGATTTTAGAGAAAGTTCCAATTACAACGCGTTGAAATATGGCCGATGTATTGCACAACCCAAAAGGAAGCACCTTGTATGTGAAGGTTCCCAAGGACAGGTGAAGGTGGTTTTATCCTAGTCTTCATGGGCAATCTGGATTTGGTTGTATCCACTGAAACCATCTAGGAAATAAAAGAACCATTTCCCAGACAGGGTGTCTAGAACCTAATCATTGAAAGGAAAATGGAAATGGTCCTTTTGTGTTGCTTTGTTAAGTTCCCTATAATATACATACACTCACCATTTCTCGTTATTTTTAGGTACGATCATAAGTGGGGAGACCCACTCACTGTTTTAAATCGAGTAAATAAAACCTGCCTCTAAAAGTTTTTGGAATTCCTCCTTCACGATATCTCTCATGTTTGGATTCATTCTGCGGTGAGGTTGGAGTAGAGGATTTGAAACATTTTTAATGTAAATATGATTGATACACAGTTCTGAGGGAATTCCCCTCATAACCGTGTACTCCCATGCAAAATATCCCTTATGATGTTTCAGCTGTGTAATGAGGCATTCCAGTTCGTCAGCTTTGAGATTAGGGTTGATGTTCAATGTTTTCCCTAAGTCGACTTCTATTTGGAAACTCTTGGAATTATCAATTACTGGAATCATATCGGCACTACTGATTAAGGATTCTTCTGTGATTTATTCCTATTCTCATTCTTTTAGTGTGCTATCTAGTATCTAATATGCTCTTTTAGTGACAGATGTAGGCTCGCTAATGAAATTTAAGATGGTATCATCTTCAGTTTTTGTCTTAAAGGTCAAGACCCTCCCAATTGTTAATAAAGACTGGATATATTCTTCTTCCTCTAAATCCATCCACAACAGAGTTCCAGCGTCTATGCTCGGTTTAGCTGGAAGATATAAATTTGAGTTTTTAATGGCACTTCCATCTGAAATTTTCATGGACCCTGATGTATGCATCTTCTGTAGCCAGCCATGGTCTTACTAATATCAATCGGTGTCCCCCCTGTTGTGACTTAGGCTATAAAACAAAAAAGTCTGTAGGGTACTCCCATGAGTCAACGGAGACTACTAGGTCATCCACAACTCCTTCTAGTTTGATAGTAGATCTGTCAGCCATCTCTAGTACAGTTGGGGTAGGCCTAAGATTAGCGAGTCCTAGTTGTTTTAAGGTCTCAATATTCATGGCATTTATTGACGCACCTCAGTCAACCAAAACATTAGATATTTGAATATGCCAATAGATACTATGACAGTGGGGTTACATAGATCAGCGTATTTGTCCAATGGGACTTTTCCCATCATTAATTCAGATAACTTTCCTACCACATGCACTGTAGGAGGATCTCTCGGTATCCTTCCTAGTTTTTTTACAACCAGGTCTCTAATATTTTTTCCATAAATAGGTACATCGTGTAGGAATTGTAATAGTGAAATTCTTACATAAATATTTTTCAACTCTCCTAGGAGGTTGAAACTAGGTTGTTCCATGGCCTTTTGCAAGGTTAATCATTCAGGATACGGTGGTTCTTTTGAAGATTGTGTAAATTGTGTTTCAGTACGTGTCTCTGCAAGTGTTTCACCTATTGTTCTGTCATGTATCTCAACCGACATTTCAACTAGTGTTTCAGCTGGTATTTCAACTAGTGTTTCAGCTGATGTTTCAGTTGGTGTTTCAGCGTCCTCAATAATGGGTATCACTGAATTGAATGAATTTCCAAATGGTGGATTCATTCCTTCATCATTCATAGAGGATGGAACATCCTCATTGACTATCGGTTCCACCACCCTCTGCGATCGTAAGTGTAAACTATCGCAAGGTAGACGGGAAATGGAATAAGTTGGCATGCTAGAAATTTCAAATTGTTACAGTGCCTTATTGTTGGGATTGGGGTTAGGTTGAGCAGGAAATTGAGGATAGAGTGGTGCACCCATTGGTGTAGCGTTATTTGGGATTTGAAGCTAAGGTTTTTGATACTGCGTATAGGATGGTTGATTATGAGGAAACTGGTTTCCTGGATACGGATTTCTCCATCCCGGAGACCAAGGAGCTTGTTGGTTTGGATGTGGTGCCCATGAATCCCAAGGATTCTGATATTGTGTTGTAGGTTGTGAATTTTGGTGCCACTGTGTGTTAGGATATGAGTATGGTGGTGGAAATTTATTATTAGCATTATTCGAAGAATTGAAAGGAGTAGGCTCAAAATGCATACCTGGTACTCGAGGTTGCCACGAATTCTTCTGCGCAATAAAATAGGCCTATTCCATGTCTACAGTGGATGTTTGAAAGATTTCTTTGGATTTTGGAAGTGAGGGATAATATTTTTTATCATGCTCTAATTCGCATAGACCACACACCTCCACCTTATCAAGTGGACATTCTTTCAGCGGGTGCTTCTTCCTGCACTTAAGGAAGAACACCCCAAGTACCAAATATTCAACCACTTGTTTTTGTTTTTCTCTCATAACATCTAGTTGAGAAGATATGGAACTCATCATGTCAGTTTTAAAATTCTCGAGGATATTACCAATCTCTGCCCGAGTAGCTCCTTCGCCAACTGACTTCTATGCCCGTGAGAAAACGACTCGATCCTTTGTGTTGGTTCTAGAAGATCCCCTAGAATATCGTCGACATAAGTACACATTGTGATCAAAATATTTTTTCAAGATATCTCCCTTCCCTAACATATTAAGCATGTCCAAACAATATTCTCTTATTCCCCACAACAGAATGATCTTGAGGACATCCCTTCCAATAGTGGTTTTTCCTAACCTCTGCACATTATACAGAAGCCTTTCCACAAAATCCTCCAAACTCTCATCATATTTTTGCACCATATTAAATAACTACTCTATTTTATCCTTCATCCTTTAGTATTCTTGATACTTCCTAAGAAACACATGTTTCATTTGCTCCCAAGTTGGATAGTATCGCCACCCAAGCTCATAAACCAACGTAAGTCATTACCTTTCAAGGTAGAAGGAAAGAGTTTTAGCTTCTTCTCACTGGAGGTGTAGTCATAACTTCGACAGAGAATGTCAAACTCAAATAGGAACTCATCTGGATCCTTTGTGAACTTCCCATGAACGTGAGGTAACACTGATGGTGAAATATTCTTCATGGGATCCTGTCCAGAGGGTTGTCGAATAGGGAACTGGAGTGTGGTGACTGTATCCTCACGCTGGAGGTTTCCATTATCGTCATGATTATCCCCTACCTCTTCTTCATGATCTTCATGGTGACACTCGTTATTCATGATTACCTCTCCCCCTAGATTTTCTTGATTCTTATGATCTTCAAACTTCTGGCGAAATTGTAACCACTCCTCTTTTGTAACTTACTCTCCATTGATCCGATAGACCTCCTCTAGTCCACCTAATCCCTCAAAACTACCCTTATCTTCTGAATTTCCTTCCATAGGGACACCAGATGGTTCTGGCACTCACGTGACATGGGGTCCATTCCCGTTGGCTGCCACTATAACCCTAGGTTCATCCACACATTCCGCAAGCATGGGGCATGGATAAATCAAGGTGAGATTTGAACTTGAGACCTCCTTTACAACATTCCTTCATTTACACGGCACTTGTCAGTCAGTCTACACCCCTACGGGCTACTCATTAATTACTTAACAAGGAGAGTGTTCAATATTTAATTGTCAACCTAGGGAAGTCTGTTATTTCAAAGGAAAATAGCAAAGTATATTCATAAACATTTTCAGTAGTTGATAAGTAAAATGAAAATCACTTAATTCTAATTGCTGCTCATCCAACTCAGGTCCCTGTAAGAAATCAAAATAACATTACCCATCTAGGAATTGAAAAGAACTTCTATTTCCTATCATGCTAATCTTAAGGTTTATGATCTAAGGAGAAATCCACCTAGAATTACTTTTGCATAAAATGGAAGTCTAATTCACCAAATCAGAAATATCTATACTCATTAATTAAACAACAAATTCATAAAAGAAAAGGACTTATCTAATCAGGAAAACTCTAGAAAGATAAATAACACACACAACACGGGAGCTGAGTGATTCTGTAATAGATACTAACACACTTCTGCATGATTGGAAAGATTAACTACACAGTCGATTGTCACACCAAAACACCTAGAACAAGCCAAAGGAAAACCAAATAATGCAATCACTGAATAAATGCAGTTGCAACTAACCATAAAGATATATCAAAATAAAATTCAACGCATAACATAAATAAAATACTAAAGCATATAAACTACGAGCAACCCTATTAGAAGGCAGGCCCTGGCGTTCAAACAAAGATGTTGTCGAAAGCTCACAGATTCTACAACAAAGAAATATCGAGAATTGTAACTTTTTTATTAAATTTATTAAAAATCCAATTACAGTTACAGTGACTGTGTTATATGTCTTACAATTTGTGAACCCTTGGCTCTCCCTACTTGCATATACTTATATAAGAGAAAATCTATTCTATTACATCAATTTCAGAAATCCATGAAGATCGTTGATCTTCAAGTTGTCAAATCATCAAGACAGTTACAACAATCAATCCCTGCATAAAATCAGCTCAAGAATAAATAGGATTTTACTTCGAGTTGTTCCGTGAACTGACATTCCTAGCAAACTGCAGAAGATTCTCGAGGAATTTCAGTTGCAAGCATGAAGGAGTATCCGAGATTCTTTTTGCATTAATGTTGACCGTGTCATTTGAGCAATTAGTTCATTCCAAACGGGACTAACTTCCAGATATGACGAGTTTTTGCAGTTGCGCCACCTAGTGATCCTGAATCCTTCTTTCAAATCATTAACAGATCATCACAGATGAAAGGTAAAATTCATAATTGTAAGTAAAACCAAGAAGAAAACGAAGTAATGAATAATGATTTATACCTGGAACTTTCATGCTTGTTTGTATGAGAAAAATAAGAATTAAGCTGCAAAATAGGGAGAAAAATAGAGAGAAAGGATGAAATAGAGTAGGGAAAAAATGGGTAAATTTAGGACCCAACAATGATAAGTACTTTCACCGAACATTCTAATGATTTTATTTTATGGAAAGATGGAATTGATTTCCTTTTATGGAAATATGGAATGATAAGTACTTTCACCAAATTTGGTGGCACATTAAAGAAAATGTTTCATGAATTCGTGAATGAAGCTAATTTTTACTTTTATTAAATTTTCTAAATTTTTATTTAAAAACAAAACATTTTTATAGAACTTATTTAATAAAGTGTTTAGAAAATCTAATCATGCTTTATTTCAAATTGATTAAAAATAAATTAATTTCTTAACAATAAAATACAAGAAATTAATTTATTTTTAAGCAATTTGATATAAAACCTGATTGGATTTTCTAAACACTTTATTAAAGTAGTTTTATAAAAAATGTTGTTCAATGTATATGACAACAATAGTATCTGGTAAGGAAGAAATTCAAATGAGAAATTACATTCTGTTTTGACCTAGAAAATTTGGCATTTAATGACTTATTTATTCCATCATTTGGTGCACTAATTGCATGCATTTTTACATCAACATGGTCGAACAACTTTGTTCACTCAGCCTCTTCGTTTGGTGGGGAGCGTGACTAACCCACCTGACCTCTATGAGATATATGTACATATCAAAGTTTGAACCCACATATCAAAGTCTGAATCCACATATCATATCAAAAGATGTCACTTCAATTATAAAGTGTGTTGCATGACGACTCTTGACTTAAAGCAGAATGACACTTAAGTTAACCTATTAACTAAGTGTACATACATCCAGTAAGATATTGAGTTCACTATTATATCAGTTAATTCCAAAGACAAAAGTCATGGAACATTAGTAATGCATGATGATATTTTCTATGTAAAGAATTATTATTCTGGCTAAGCAATTAAGTAACACCCTAACAATTTTAATTGAGAGGATGAGTATAAAATTATCCAATATTGGAAACCTATCATCCACTAGTTAAATTAGAGTCTTTTTTATCATATCCTTATGTTCATCTTCTTTTTCTAACCTCTTAACTCCCATTTTCGCTTCTTCCCGGGCAAATTTCTTCTTCTCCTCCTCTCTTTAACCCTCTTTTCACATCAATTTTTACCCCCTTCACTCCTTACATTAATCATTAATTTTATAATCTATATTATTAAGTTTTCATTCATATATAAACTAAAATTATTAAGTCAATCTTGTTTTACACTTAAATTTCAACGCTTCATTCTTTTCAATGGCTGATTTTCTCCCATTTACTCTCAACAACTAATTTATCCACCTCTTTATTCTCGAGAGCCCACTCAGGTTATATTACAACTTGTTTTTTGTTCCTCTAATGATGGGTGGAGTGTCCACTTGAAACATTGAGACATTTCAAAAATACAACACAGTTAATCTCTATATTTTTTAACTATTATGGAAAATTGTGGAAACTTTCATACTAAAAATTCTTAATTACTTCTGAAGACTTGCATATGCTTTTCACGAATTCTCACAAGCGTACAAGTCCTAAGTTGATAAATAATGTACTTGTAACTTATATACCCTATCATAAATTATAAGGTATATAAAAAACCTACCACATGCTCATAGGAAATAAGTATTAAATTTCTTAGCAATTAAGGAAAACCAAAAACACAATCTACTTGAGTTCAAATCTCTAGAAATAAAACTATTGTAACATCTTCGAATTGACTGGTTCTCCAAGATAAAAATTTCTTGGAAGATAACCTGATCAACCTATAGGATGATCCTCCTATAATTGTTCAAGGAAAATTCCTAAACATAAGCTATGATATTACCCATCCTTTCTATGTTACTCTTTTCAAACTCCAAAACTTCAATCTACATAATTCTTTACATTATTTTATGGACTTGCTTTCCATAATTCCCTTAGCTATCATTGGAAAATTAGGGTTGGATATCACAGGGTTTTTTATAGATATATTTGGTCACCCTTAACCACATCATCTAAACTAGGCCATTTGTATACATTCATTCAAAAAATCGGAATTCCTTCCAATGCTTTTATGAACCCTTTCCTTTGTGTTTGTGACTTGCATTAAGGAAACTTACAACAACTTGCTTGTTTCTAGATATCAACCTATGATTACCATAAAAATGGCCTTAAAACATAAAATGTGTTCAAAATGGAAGGTCCTTAGTGGATATCATGGAAATGGTACAATTGTAGGCCTTGAATCTTGTGCCCCAATGACTATAACTACTTCCTAAGCATATAAATATGAGAGCATTGTTGGAGGCAAGGGAATCAAACCACATCACACCCATATATGGAGATTTTTCATGAGATATTCTAACATTGGCTATCGTATTCTATCTTTGAACATAACCCCCTGGTTCTTTAAGTTTCATCTTATCTTATGATGGGCCTAAATCATGCCTTGATTTTCCTTCCATAGTAAATACAAGATCATTGGAAAAGTTGAGTTCGATAAGTGGCTCTAGT
>LPNX010674342.1:608384-624850 GCA_001517045.1 Pseudotsuga menziesii | reverse complement strand
TATATATATCCCTTCTCTTTCCACCCACATACCCCCTGATCCCACCCCGCCCCATCCCAAATTCATTATGTGTTCATGAAATGTAAATATTTATTTGAATTTATAAATTTTGGTCAAGTAAATTAGCTTGAAATTAGTTGGAATTCAAATCCTTTATGTTATTTTCTTCTTATGCTTAACTGGGTTTGATAAAGGTTTTATTTTCTTAGCTTGTGTGTAGGTGTAAGAAGGGGATTCTACTAGAAGTTTGCTTCCCAAATTGTTCAGAGTACCACCATGTGAATGCAATTGCTTTTCTCTTCCTTGTTTTATGAATTTAATTATAATCTTGTGAATTATAAGAAGTAAGAATGTTTTCTTTATCTTCTCTATCAGTGAAACCAACCCATGTATTGAGAAATTTCCCATGAACAAGGCCCTAAAAACAATTTTACTCTTTTGATTCCAAGAGAGTTCAATGTTTGGGAATGGTTAAAGATATAGTAGTGAGGATGGTCCAAATATTGCTGAAATTTGTTATGATAGATGTAGTGATTGCAGTTCTGGCCCTCGCCTATTCCATGTTATCCAAAAACAAGGGAATCTCTATGTATGGTAGTATTCAGTTTGACCTGTCCATATGCTACCATGCCTATATTTAGTGGTGATACTTGTTTCCTATATAGAGAGACCAAAATGGTCTACACTCTTTTTTATACAAAGAGCCCATCCAAGTTTCCTTCATACATATTTGATAACCATGGGAACTTCTTACTTAATTATGATAAACCCCTACAAAGGGATGTGAAAAAATGATGTTTGAGGAGGAGAATCTTGACTCTTGTGGCACCCGGTAACTTATAGTTTAATGGAGCATGTAACATTATGGAACAAGGTAGGTATTTTGTTGGTTTCTCCAAGGAGAAAAGAATTTCCCTATGGCTTAAAATTGGAATTTGAATGTACCAAAATGTTACATAATATGAAGCACTGATCTTGAGGATGGGGACTAGGATCCTCAAATATTTGGTGATTCTTATTTAATAGTAAATAAAGAGAAGGAGGGATTCCATGATGGGAACCCAAGATTTAGGAACTACAAGCTTTTGGTGTGGGATCTGTTTTATAATTTCTTTGATGTTGTTAATATAATTTTTTTCCTTATAGAGATAAATCATAGAGCCAATAACCTAGACAAATATATTGTTGAGTTCAATCCTCTTAACCATGACCATTTATCCTACTCTATAATATCATGTTTATGGATAATATCCTTGATAATGTTAGGTAGAGGTAGAAGTTTGAAGATGATGAGCATATCACGAGACTCCTCACTATGGTAGATGAATACATAAATATGAATATTAATTTATATGGGAAGGAAGTAGAAGGTAAACTTGACACTGGACATTTGTCTAAATGGACTTCCTTTAACATGATTGGAGGTTAAAATATCATTAAGCTGAAAATAAATTTTATCCCTCGAGGTCTAGTTCATTTAAAGAGGTTATTTGACATAAATTATTACCTCTAAATCCTTCAATAAATATATAAACATATAAGGTATAATACTATAGCCTCGTCACTAAATAAGTCCCTAAATTTGTCAAGTTGTCTAAGTCCTTATCCCTTATCGAAAATGAATAATATGTCAGCCTATTTAGGGAATTTAAATATTTTTTTTCTTACACGTATGAATATTTCAAGACTTATTATCAATCTATTTTCAACATTAGATTTCTCTCAAAGATGATTTCATTCCCTTTAGGTAGAATTAGAAGAAAACGAATCCCTTACTTTTCCTTCTTGTAGAAAAAACTAAAAATCTATGTGATACCAAGCAAAACATATCTATTAGGTACTCGAGATGGGTCACTAATTTGGTTCCTATTAGAAAGAAGAATAGATAAATGAGATTGTGTTTATTTCATAAACTTAAATAAATCATTTCTTAAAGATAGCTACCTCTTGCCCAAAATATATGGAATGTCGTTGAAAGTGGTAGGGTTTGAGAAGATCTCAATGATGGATGGTTTCTCAAGTTATAATTAAGTTGAGGTTGATCTAGAAGATGTGATAAAGATGAATTTCACAACTATACAAGGAACATTTTCTTATATAATAATGCCATTTGGATTAATGGATGATAAAAACTTTCCATAAGGACCATGAACTATGCCTTGTCACAATTAAGGACCATTTCATTGTGATATAATTTGTTTGACATGATTGTTTTTCTATAATATGGAAATATACCACTTGGGGCATTTGAAACAAGTAGTTTAAAGGTACAAACCATTTGGAATGTCTCTCAAGTGAAGGAATCCATTATTTTGTATGGTGAAAGGAAATATATGAGGGAAATGAGAGCTAGTGTGGAATCCACTCAATACTAAGGTGGTGTACTAGATAGGTCAACTTGTGGGAAGCATAATTTCTTCATACAAACTCAGTTTGAGGAAATTCTTGCACTGTTGGAAATTTATTGGAGTGTAGAATTGCATCAAGGTACTTTGCACAAACCATGAAATTTTGACCCCAAAAATATCATTTAGACCCTCAAACAAGCCTCAAATAGTTATGGACTTCAAATCTACAAAGTGAGACATGCCCCTAAAATCAACCCAACAAGCCAATTCGTCCAATATTTATACCCATAAATCACCAAATTAAATGAAAAATTATATATTGATTCATTTCATATCATACAAAAAGAAGAATCCGTGACCTGGTAGAAATTGAAAAAAAAATCCAAATAATGTAAACACAAATGATGGATGGAAACATAGTTAGAGTTGAAAACATGTGATTCATTGTATAAGGAACAATAATAAACATGTTATACACAACTACATAGCCAACCTAACCTAAATAATAATAAATAAGATCAAACAACTATTTATGGAGATATCATGTATAGTTTATTAATCATGGATATTTCCTCCTTATGATGGGTCCAACCTGTGGCCTGAAACGTCAAATTTCAAATAAATCCAACATAGTTTCAAGTAGTTATTGAATATTATTGCACAGATACGATGAATGAATCTAGAGCATGATAATGTAGTTTTTAAAAGTTAAGTGATGCATGGGAATGAGTGAATGGTAATGGTATGATTAAACTCAAATTTGGAATGGAGAGGGTGTGCATGGGAATGAAGGAGGATTGAATTTCTATGATGATGAGGTATCCTACACTTCCCCATGATGATTGTACCCAACGTGCATGCCCTATGATGTAGCCAATAAGCTTTGATTCAATTCACAAGATCTAAAAACCATGCAAACACATGAAATTGGAAAGAATAACTATCTTTGTATTCATTATCCATACTAACTATTACAATGAAGGTCCAACCCTTTATAACTACTATATGAGATTTTCAAAAATTGCTAATTTTTGAAAATTCTCGCATGGATATGAAACTAAACACCAAATATAAGATAACTAGAGCGACACTAATTGTCAACTCACTTTTGTAATTAGGTATATAAACTGAGAGATAACTATTAATTACAAATTTAAAAAAAACTCACAAAACACTAAAACCTCAATTCGAGGCCTTATATGAAGGAATTTCTCCTCAAAAAAGTGTCAAGAAAAACTTCAATCAGAAGGATCTTATCGAAAAATGCATTGAACACTTTGAAATGAAACTTCCTATTAAATTTGATCCAAAATGGATAACCAAGTCAAAAGTTATGACCCTTGGAAATCCCTGCATTTATTCTCTTTTTTTTTCTTTTTTTCAGCCTTTAGAAATCACTACATCATTCTCCTATGGTTGAAAAGAACGTAGCTCTTAAAAGTTGTTATCTTCAAATTGTTTCCATTTAAAATGATCTAGATTCAAAAGTTCCCCTATGTAATCCATGTACTCTCTATTGGTGATAATCCTTCCCATTTGACTAGATATTGGTTGTATTGACCTTGTCGAGTATGAAGGGCCTCCTTATTTAATATATGAGGAATATTTTCCTTTTTCTTTCTCGGAATAACCTATCTCAAATCCACCCCTTCCTCACTTTCATCACCCACACTATCCCCATGGAAGTTATATAATTCAGAAACATTAAACACGGGGGAAATATCAAGAGCGGGTGGTAAATCAACCTTGTAAGCATTGTCATTAATTTTTCTGAGAATCTTGCAAGGAGCGATTTTCTTATACTTAAATTTGTGGTAGGTTACTCTAGGAAACCATTATTTCTATAAATAAACCATCGCCAAATCACCTTCATTGAATATCTAGTGTCATCGGTGAGCATCTTTTATAATTTTGTTCTGCTCATTACTAGCTTGCAACTTTTGTCTCACTTGTTGTTGCAACTGTTGAATGTGTTCGACAAATGCTTCCCCATCATCACCAATTCTATCCTCAAGCGGTAGCTGCACCAAATCTAGTACACCCATAGGATTTATACCATAAACAACCTGAAATGGGGATTTACTCGTAGATCTATTTACTGAACTATTGAAGGAAAAATTTTCTTGAAGTAAAGACAAATCCCACTGCTTGGGATTCTCTCCGACAATGCTTCATAACAGGTTTCCCAAACTCTGATTTACTACCTCAGTTTTACCATCTATTTGGGGGTGATAGGAACTAATGAATTATAATTTAGTCCCTATTTTATTCCATAAATTCCTCCAAAATTGACCCAAAAATAGAGTATCTCTATCAGAGGTAATAGTTTTTGGCACACCATGCAATCTAATGATTTCTAAAGAAAAAAAACAATTCTTCCACCTTTGATGTGTCATTAGTTTTCTTACAAGAAATGAAATAAATCATTTTAGAGAACCTATCAAAAACCACAAAAATAGAGTCTTTACCTTGTTGTGTGTGCAGGATCCCCAACACAAATTCCATGCTCAGATCTATCCATGTATCTGTGGGAACTGGTAATGGAATGTACAAACCTATATTTTGTGATTGTCCTTTATCCATTTGAAAAATCCTACATCGTGCTACATACCAGGTTATATATTTTCTCATCTTCAGCCAGTAATAATTATCTTCGATTAAGGCTAACATCTTATCCTTCCCAAAATGTCCTGCGAGGCCACTAATGTGAAGCTCTCTAATAATATTTTGTCTCATAGAACCAATTGGAATGCATAGTTGTTTTCCTTTGAAGAGGTAGTCATCTTGCATAAAATATTCAATCTGAATAAGATCCATGTTCGCAGCAACTGGATTCTTCAACTATTCCTGGAATCTCCCGAAAATAGTTATCTATCACATTGAGATCCTTCAATAATGCAAACCCATTTACTTGATTTTGCATGGTGGTCAAAAGAATAGTGCGCTAACTCAAAGCATATACTACCTGATTTTGCTTTCCTTATTTGTGCTTCAAAACAAAGGTGTATCCTTGTAAAAAGGAAACCCATTTTGCATGCCTACTATTCAAATTAGTTTGGGTGTTTACATATTTTAAAGCAACGTGATCATTAAATAACACAAACTTGTTTGGCACTAAATAATGCCTCCAATGTCACAATGCTTGCACAATTGCATAAAATTCTACATCATATGTGTAGTAGTTATTTATTACATCATTTAATTTTTCACTAAAAAATGCAATTAGTTTACTTGCTTGGCTAAGTACAGCTCCAATGCCTACATGTGAGGCATCACAATCTACCTCAAACACTTTATCAAAATTTGGTAAGTCTAATATAGGTGCATCAATTACCTTTTATTTAGAAAATTAAAGCTTTCTTTAGCTTCATTGGTCCACTTGAATGTTGTGCCTATGGTGCAATCTGTTATGGGTGCTACGATACTGCTAAATTTTGAATAAATTTTATGTAAAAGGTGGCTAGCCCATGAAAAATTCGTACCTCTATTATGCTCCTAGTGCAAGGCCAATCCAAAAATGCTCTAACCTTCTCTGATAAATCCATCTTGACTCCTTCTGTTAAGATTACAAAACCCAAAAATACCAAACTTTCTTGCAAGAACCTACATTTATTCAGGTTTGCATAAAGATGATGTTTCCTCAACGTATCCACTATAATATTCAAGTATTGCAAGCGGTTTTCTTTGTTTTTAATGAAAACTAGAATGTCATCAAAATAAATGACAACAAACTTACCAATGTAAGTTCGAAGCACAGTATTCATCAATCGCATCTAGGCACTAGGTGCATTAGAAAACCGAAATGACATCATCATCCATTCATATAGTCCTTCCCCAGTCTTGAAGGCAGTTTTCCATTCATCTCCTTCACGAATTTGAATCTGGTGGTATCCTCTTCGCAAGTCAATTTTACTGAAATATTTAGCTCTGGATAGTACATCCATCACGCTGTCCATGCGCGGTATAGGAAAGTGATATTTGATAGTAATTTTATTGATTTCTCTAAATATTTTTGCACATCCTCCATGTATTATGTTTTTTTGGAGTCAACAATGCTGGTACAACACAGGGACTCATGCTTTCTCTTACCACACCTTTCTTTATAAGGTCTGTTACTTGTCGGTTGAGCTCTGCATGTTGTGTATGAATCATTCTATAAGCTTCTTGATTAGGTAAGGATGATCACAAGATCAGATCAATGTGATGTTGAATATCCCTATTTGGTGGAAGGCCATCAAGAAGTTCATTAGGGATAACATCAACACATACTTCTAGTAACTTGGCCACTTTAGTAGGTATTGGTATGTCTTCCTCGACTCCTTTTTGCACTATTAATGCATAGCATAATCATGTTTTCTTCATTTATTTAACAATATCTTTTTCTGACAACATATTCTCAGTTTTCCCTTCCTATTTAAGGGGTAATAAGATAGCTTTTGTTCCATCCTTCCAAAAGGTGTAGGTATTATTTTCTGAAATATTTTAACTTCAAAGGATATTCTAAATGTATTTTACCGATGTACCCCAAGGGAGATGTTATTATTCCTTCGTTGGCGTGTTACTATTGTAATTGGTCATCATAGAGTCAAGAGGTAAATCCTCCATTGTAATTAGGGTCATTAGTACCAATGAATAATATAAAATATTGTTGTGAGTCTTCCTAGGTGAAGTCTGGCCAGACAGTTTAGTGGGGACGAATTGTTTAGGGTAAAAGTCAGTTGACATAATGTGTATAAATAGAGGAGTTATGTTCCTCATTACAACACAGACTCACTCACTTGAGTAGTGCATAGGAGAGAGAGAGAGAGAGAGAGAAACGAGGAGGAGAATACCTATTTTGGGGTTTTATCTTATACATATTATACAGAGGGAGTTTTTCTGGGGTTTCTTCCCCTTTAGGGTTTTCGAGGATAAATACTGTGTCTATCTTGTGATTTTGTTTCTTTCTATGATTCGGCATATGTTACTGTTGTGGATTTTGATTGAACATTAATGATATCTAGTATAGCATATGAAATCTTAATATGGTATCAGATTCAGCCTGAATAGGACAACTTTCACAAGGTCAAACTCTCTCTCCTCTCCCTCCAAAAGAAATTAGGGTTTCTTTAAAGTTTGGAATATGGAAGATCTGCTTGCATAGAAATTTGTGTCTCCCTAGAGCGCATCTATTGATCCTAGGATCTAATTTTTTGGGTGGTTGAATCTTCAAGAAACAAAAACCCTAGTTTGGCCCTAAACCAAAAAACTACAGCAAACTAGAACCAAAAATTTTACAGAAATTTGAACCTCATAAGTAGGATCTGAAGGGTGAATATTTGGGATCTCTGAAAATCAGTTGGACCAACCAAAATTGCCTCAGTCAAGTGCATCTTCTGGTAAGGTCATATTTTCATTTTGAGAAATTCCAATTTTTAGTGGCATACTGGACAGGATGGCCCCAAGCACTAAGCTTGAGGAAAATTTGGAAGGCATAGAAAACTTCCTAGAATGGAAGTATATGATTGGTCTCATTATTCAAGAGAATGGCCTTGAGAAGTACATCAAGAATGAAGTTGCAGAACCAATAGAATTTGAAGCTAAGGAGAAGCATGAACAAGACCTAATAAAGGAAATGAGGATCAGTGTTGATTCTATCAAATATCACTTGATCCCTCAAGTGTTATCTAAGAAGACACCAAAGAAAATGTATGATGCACTTTCCAGAATGTATGAGGGAAGGAACATCAATAGAAAGATGAATTTGAGAGCTCAACTGAAGGGTGCCAAGATGAGTAAAGGAGAATGAATTTGAGATCTCATAGGTTCGAGAGTCCTTTTAGTTTAACCATGGAATTTGAGAATAATCATCGTGCCTCTCTTTCTCATATATTTCTAGTAATTCCTTATAAGACTCCCATTTTTTTTCATTATGTATTTTCCTTTGCTCACTGCTACTTGCACATTTTTCATTTCTAGTTGAATATTGAAGATAGGGAAGGTGAAGAATCAATGGATCATGTGCATAAGGACCTGCTCTATGGTTTCATAAGGCGTCGACATCAATATCAAGTAATTGTACTTGTATTTTAATGTTAATAAAATAGGGATCACACCATGAATCCATACAATACAATATATTTACACGATTTACACATGGGGTCATTTTATTTGAGACCATATGATTCGACTCTAATCATAATAAATGCTTATTTACAATTTATACATAATTTAATTTAATATTATCTTGTGTCTAGATTTTGACATTGTGGCCACAATGATTTGAATCTTCTTAAAAAAATGATAGCAATAATTTTACATGAGAAGACATCTTAGGATATAAAATGGTTTACCGTTAGCAAAAACCACACATTCATGATCATTCACGTTTCAAAAGCTTATAAATATAACCACACCATCCCTCCCTTTGTCCTTCACCGTTATTATCACAAAAACCAAATTAACTCTCAAAGTCTTGTTCTGTCTATAAAAACATTTAATTGAACATGGCAAGTGGCTTTAAATGAAAGTGGATCATACTCCATGTCAATTACATCGACCTCAAAATGAACATGGAATTATATACACCTTCACAAATAATGTGATATACTGATGATTCAATTAGCGTGTTTGATGATGTATGCAACAAAACTCAACGGCATCAAATGAACATACCTATTAGCATGTTTGATAATTTGAAAATGAACATACATATTTTGAAAGAAAAAAAAACAATATAGGTCATATAGTCCATAAATTTTTATGGATTTATGCCCACATTATACATCACTTTGATTATTTCTTTCATTCACACATGAAATAGTTCATAATATTTTCAAAATAAATACCATGAGTTTCAACTTGAATTGCGTTGGGATAACTTCCAGGTCAAGTCTATGGAACAGAGGAAATCTCAGAGAGGCTTCGTGTGGCACCATCCCAACTACTGTTTTGAATGTTAACAAAGTCATTTTGCCTTACTCTAAATGAGGTGGCTTCGTTATAATAGCAGTTTTTCGGTTGAGTCAATATCAAGATGCATCGACATACAAATTTTATGTTTATGATGTCATTTATGTTGATTGAATCCTTCTTATCCACAACCAGTAAAATGGTTCAGAAGAGTAAGAAGCAAGATATGGGATTCGATATCGTATTCCAAAAAAGAAAAGTAATGCTCCCTTCAGTTTCCTGCCATGAAATAAATGCTGACATGGCCACCCAGCAATGCCTCTTCATGTCCTACAACGGCCCGGGATCTATTAATGGTCACATGAAAATTCATTTCAAAACAATAATCGCAGTACCAAGATCACATCAGAGCCTAAGAATCTGAGTGTTCCTGATGGAGAATACTATGGTACATAATCTAAACTCAGTTCCAATCCTTGGAGAAGGAAATTGATGGTTGTAATTTTCCTTACAACCTAGATACAGTTTCTTCAAACTAAGCACAGATCAAACGATGTCCACATGTCATCTAAAACCAGGAAAATATTCTTGGCCCTCAGATATGCAGTCAATTTCATCATCATCTTGTCAACATCTGTTTTGACCATCTCTAAACTGATTTCATAAGCAATGGCACCATGTAACTTTAATATTGGAAATCGAGCAACGGTAACTCAAATGACAACATCAAAAGCGTCACTAACCTCTTTGTGGGTATCATAGATTTTCCTGAGCAACGTTTTTTTTCCAACGCCATCGGTTCCATATACACCGACCGAACTCGGGAATATTCTGTGAGCAAATTCTCCATCTGTGTGTCTTTCTGTCGTGGTGTGAAGAAGGAAATCAGTTGATCATTGAAAAACACTAAAAAAGCATTGCGTAGTTCATCAAAGAGTCCATTGAAAGTTGTCGTCCATTTTTTGATTTGTGTTGAGAGTGTGAGCTCATAAAGGTTAGGTTCCTAAGGTGTTCTAGGTCATCATGGTTTGGGTTCTCTTTTATGACCTTTTCGTAGGAGAGAGAGGATTCCAATTCCAAAATTGAGATGACAATACCAAGAAACTGTTGATGGACAACTGTATATTAGCTATATGCCCAACTACGAGATGCAGGAGTTTATTAGGAGCTTGGAGGAGTTTATTAGGAGTTTGAATGATTCAATTTGGAGTTCAACTCTTGCATTAAATGCACATTAATTAGACTCCTAGATGCCAAATGCAATTGTACTAAGCATTAAGTGATTAGAGTTGAATTTAAGCTAATGGTTGTAGAATCATTGGAGTTAAGCTAATAGTTGTATCTAATAGTTATGCCAATAGTTATCCAATATAACCGTGGTTAGAGTTGAAGTTAAGCTAATAGTTCTAGAATCATTGGATTTAAGCTAATAGTTGTATCTAATAATCGATGGAGTTAAGCTCGTAGTTGTATCTAATAATCAAATAGTTGAACATTAATTTTAATTTTTACAATTATCAATAAATTAATTATTAATTATTAATTTTGGATTGACACCCATAGAATCAATTTCAACAATACACTTGTTTCATTCTCGTTTAATCTTGGACGACGCCCATAGAATCAATCTAGATAGTACACTTGTCTCATTCTCGTCGGTATATGAAAAAACATAGATGGTAGTCCACCCAAAAATTCTAAGATATATACGCCTATCGGCGTAACTAAGCTATTTTTTATTTTTTTGAAATTGATAATTATGAGTTAGACTAACCTCCTTTTAAAAAGAATCGAAAACCTAATTATATCTATATGGAAAACCTAAACATGCAATACAAACTCTATATTAGCTTAGCTAGATTCCCAACTACTACATGGAGGAGTTTATTAGGAGTTTGGAGGACTTTATTCGGAGTTTGAACTATTTTAATAGGAGTTTGACTCTTACATCACTGCACATTATCTAGATTCCTAGATGTCAAATGTAGTTGGACTAAGCCTTAAGTGATTAGATTTGAAGCTAAGATATTAGTTGTAAAATCATTGGATTTAAGCTAATAATTGTATCTAATAGTTAAGCTAATAGTTATCCAATATAATTGTGATTAGAGTTGAAGTTAAGCTAATATTTCTAGAATCATTGGAGTTAAGTTAATAGTTGTATCTAATAATCGATGGTGTTAAGATCGTAGTTGTATTTAATAATCGAATAGTTGAAGATTAATTTTAATTTGTACAACTATCACTAACAATACTTATCACATGTTAAATAAACTATTTTTTTGTTTTTTAATTATTAATTCTTAATTTTGGACAATTCCCATAGAATCAATATGAACAGTACACTTGTCTCATTCTATTTTAATCTTGGATGATGCCCATAGAATCAATATGGACAATACACTTGTCTCATTCTCATCCGTAGATGAAAAATCATAGATGTTATTCCACCCCAAAATTCTAATATATATACGACTATCAGCGTAATAATAAGGCTTTTGTGCGTTGTTGTGATGTGCAAATCATATTTCAAGCACATAACTACAAGTAGCGGAGGAGGAGCCAAATGGCGGCGATCAAAATGTAAAGGGAAGTTCAATTGAACTTGGGAAGGACGGTGAAAATGGTGTATGAATTTTATGGTGATAGGTGTAGATTTTCTATTCAATGAAATAATGACGATAGGTGCACAATTCCATGTCTCTCCAGACATCAACTTTGACATATTCCATGTGTGTTCGCCTGGCATCTTCTATCTGTATTCAGTATGTGCTCCAGATATTATATTGTTGGGTAAGTAGTATGATGCTCTTTCTTCTATTTGATATTTTTCATTGTTATGTCACGACATGTGATATATATAAATGGTTCATTCATATTAATTTATTTGATATGGGTAAAAAATTTCAATCTTTTAATGTTTATAATTTTTTATATTAAATGTAATTAAAAAAAACAATTATTTGAATGTTGATTGGTTTTTGGTTGTTGATGTTAGTTTTGATCAGCTTTTCCACATCTGTTTCGGCCAGCTCTAAATTGATTTCAGAAGCAATGGCACCCTATAACTTCAATATTGGAAATCGAGCAACGGTAACCCAAATGACAACATCAAAAGCGTCAATGAACTCTTTGTGGGTATCATAGATTTTCATGAGCAACGTTGTTTTTCCAATGCCATCAGATCCATATACACTGAACGAACTCGAGAATATTCAATGAGAAACTTCTCCATCTGCATCTCTTCATATCGTGGTGTGAATAAGGGAATCAGTTGGGCATCGCAAAACACTGAAAAAATGTTGTGTAGTTCATCAAAGAGTCCATTGAATTGTTGTCTATTTTCTGATTTGTCTTGAGAGTGTGAGATTGAAAAGGTTAGGTGCCTAAGGTGTTCTAGGTCATCAAGGTTTAGGTTCTCTTTTATGACCTTTGTGCAGTAGAGACAGGATTCCATCAACATCCAATGGTAATGGTTTTATTATAAGTGCGATACAGTGGTCTCCCACTGCATTTGTAGACCACTTGAGAATAGGGATTTCACCACTTATTACAAAGATAAGTTGAAAGTTTTTATTAAAAACCCTTATGGGTTTGTACTAGCTTGTAGTTATGACTTTGTAACCTCTATGTTTATTGTGTTAATGCACCATCCATTTGGATGTGCATATCATGGATTTAATAAAGCAATCGGTTCCATTTTTAATGGTCTTGCTGGCACACAGTGTTTGTTGGATGGTTTCTATTGATGAAAAAAACCAAATATATGTATGATTTGATTGTGTGGAAGAAAATGTTTTTGGAGAGAGACAAAAGTCTCGGGGTTTGGATACCCACGATTAGAGACCATGTGTTTATATTTAATGGTTGTATTATTTGCTAGATCTGATTGTTGTATTTATTATATAGATATGTGAGTTGTTATAAAATGTTTATTACGAGTCTAAACTTGATTTAGTTACAATGGGTATGGTTACCCATCTGAAATCATTCATGTAGCTGTCTGCTATTTAATTTAAAAGATTAGATCTATGATGGACATTTAGTATTATTTGCATAATATTTGTTGTTTTGATTGTTTCCCATATCGATCTGCAATATAGATGTTCGTTATGGAAAGAAAGCCTCTCGTCTCTACTTTGTATATCATATATAATTCTATATGACATTCTGTCATTTTTTTCGTTTATTGTTCAAGTAATTGGAATTTTTGCTGGGTTATTTGATTCGGGGTTTTAATTAAAAGTTCCCTCTATAATTCTATTGTTTTAACTATACTAGTGGAATCTAAATGTAACCATAGTTAATGTAGAACAAAGTTTTTAATTGGGAAATAGTTCTAAATTTAATATGATTCTAGAACATAGATAAGCTCTGTATGAAACATCAGCTTCTAGGAAAAACATGAAAAGTTTAAAATATTTTACAAGAACATATGCTAACCTAATTTAAAATATTTTGTCAGATCGATGTAATTCCTTCATTCAGACTCATAATTGGGATAACATTAGATCCTACTCCAATTTGGGTATGGAATCTCAAACAAAGATTAATTTAAATTAGATTACGATAATAAACCTGCGATTTCTCTACTATAAAGAACAATCATATCAAATCATAACTTAAAACAGGAAAAAGGGATAGGAACATATGCATAGTATCAATTACTGTAAAATATAATTACGATTCATATCTATAATTTAATTATAATTTAACAATACTTAAACAGATAAGAATAGAAATAGGTAACCTAACACCAATGTCGGGAAAACATAACTGAATTTGTCGTTCCTCCCAACTAACTCCTAGGGAAGCCAAGTATTGCTTTCTCCATAATCCTCGAGCCTATTTGTTGAACCACAAGGACAAAATTATGATCAATGCTCCATATCTTGCATTAACATATCAATTCCTCGTCCATCGCTAGCCTCTTTCTTGCTTGATGGACATACTATTATATAGTATTTTTCCTAGGACTTGGTCATGTATGAACCTCCTTCTCTTTAGCACTCCACCAGAAGTCTTGACCTGATTTTGGGGAAGATGCCTCCTACATCACTTAAGTTCTCACTCAGTATCTTTTGCCACTTGTCCTTTCCCCTTGTGGGTTAGCAAACACTCTTTCGAAAACTAGTTTAGTTCTGGTTCCTCTCGGTATTTTTTTAATTATTAAATAAAAATAATTCATTACATCTGTTTTGACTTTTCTAGTCAAAGTATTTAAAAAATAAAATATTCAAAGAATAATAATTTTCATTTATTCGGTGTGTTACAGTCCACTTCTCACTTGAAAATAATACACATCTTTAACAATGGATTCTATTACTCATTTTATCAAATTAGATTATCAAATGATGATAACCAACACATGCACTTTTATGTTGAGTGTATTTGCGAGCTTCTTTTCCTTCCTTTATATATCTTTGATTCCTCAAATCAAACTCATCAAGAAATTCCAATTGTCTTCCTTTTATGGCATTCAAGTTTGGTTGATCAAACAAATACTTCAAGTCATTATAATGTGTCAGTCTTGGACAAACTTTCTTTCCATCATGTAGTTTTCCACATATTCAATGCATGTACTACAACAACAAGTTCCACATCATGAGTACCATAAATTTTTTAACATCCCTTTAGTTTCCATTACTAATAACACACCAAATGATTTTATTACATGAGAACTCCACCAACTCCTTCAATACATGCATATATGCACACAATAAAAAAAAAATTAGGTCCACAATTTTTAGAATTGATGCATTGGTGAGGAGATTTTTCAACTATTCAAAGGTTTCCTCACATTCTTGGAACCATTCTAACTGCATCCCTTTCGTTTACAAGGATATGATTGGAGATGAAAATTTGAAAAATCCCTTGATAAACCTTTGGAAAGACCCATAGATGATATCATATCTATCACATTTCTAGGAGTGATCCAATTCATTATTGCCTCAACACTTGATAGATCCATTAATATTACATATTCTATGATAAAGTGATAACATGACCCAAATAGTGTATCTATTTATAGTAGAAGTCACATTTTCTAATTTGTTCACACAACTTATGTTCTCTCCACACTTGCAAAACTAGTCATAAATGATCCCCATGCTCATTTCACATTTAGAATAAATTAGTATATCATTAAGCAAATAAAGTACACGCTTGTCCAAGTATTTACTAAAGACATTATTCATGAGACACCATACCTTGTTCTAAATTTTTCTTTTGGATTTACCCTTCCTTAATTCTTATGTAATTATATCTTGGAATTAGGTCAATTTTAAGAATAACTTTGCCCCTTTCACTTGATTAAATATGTCATCAATTTGAGGCAATGGTAGTTGTTCTTCATTGTTACTTTGTTTTGTTGTCTATAGCCGATATATAGCCTCAGTATTCCATCTCTTTTATTCACAAATATGTTCCCCTCAAGGATACACAAGGTTGAATTCATGCTTTATCAATTGGTTCTTGCAATTTGCATCTTCGATACTATTAGTTTCAAGGTACTCATCCTATAAGGAGTCTTGGACACTAGTGTAGCCCCAAATAAAAGGTCATTTGAAAAATGAATGTCCCTCTTTGGAGGACTTCCTAGCACTTCATGTGGAAATACATCATTGAACTCTTGTAATATTTCAAATTTTGGACCCTTTTTTTCTACTCATTCCAAATTATACCTGCACACTACATACAACTAACTTCATTTTCTAAAATATGTATTCAACAACAAGGTTGTCATTCACCTAATAAAAAATTATATCGTAATGTCTCTCATTGTCCTTGATTTTCCACCTTCATCAATGCAATCAAAATTTTGTTGTAGTAGTTAAGCTTAACTTAGTGTGCATCCAACCAATGCATTCCATTGATGACATAATAAGAACCAAGTATCAAGATATTCAAGTTTTCCTATGTAAAGAGTCCACTCAAATATAACGGACAAATCTCCACCAATATTATTAAAAATAACATGTCGTCTTAAACTAAATTTAAAATATTTAGAACTGCATATATATAAAACAATATAAATTATATAAATTAAAACCATGAACATTGGACTACACATTTCCTCAACACTTCCACTCTAAAAAAGGGTTTACACCTTGAGATATTTGATCCCTCTTGGTGCTTGGTAGATCCCCTTTTACATGGATCTATGTTGGTATTAATTTTAAATAATATTTATATATATTGAAGATACCATGGAAGGTTTGCCACATG
>LPNX010674342.1:533384-603384 GCA_001517045.1 Pseudotsuga menziesii | reverse complement strand
TATTAAAAAAACAATTTTATTAATTATAATCAATTATTTACAATAAATACATATAGTATTTATAACCAATTAAACAATAATTTATAGCCATATACACTTCGGATATAGAAAACAATATTGATATACAACCCATACATGAAGTCATGAAAACCTACTTATGGCATATTCTACACATTGTTGTAGATCATTACATGGGACCTTTTTGTAACAAGCCCTTAATGGATTATGTCCAACATGTTGTTGAGATACAAATGCTCTTATAAGTATGATCATTAGACATGCATTATACAATATGGTTGGGTACGTAATTGGACAATGTCAACCTATATGATACAATATGGTTGGGTAGGGAAAATGACAATGTCTACTTAGGTATTCAAGTGTTAGTATTATAATATATGGAGTAGTTACTAGTGGTTCATTAGTGGAATCCCACATTAACATCAAAAGAAAAAAAAGTTTTGTTTAGTGGTTCATTAGCGGATGCACACATGGACCTCAAAGGAAAACAAAGTTTTCTATAAACTAATTTTTAGAACTCAATAATGGGTTGTTGGAATACAAGGATGTTTTGTACAAAAATTGTTTAGAACTCAACAATAAGTTTTTGGAATAGAAAGAATGGTGTCCACTGACATGAATAACATCATGTAGGCATGGCGTGATTTGATGCAATTGAGGTGATGTGATTTGATTCCATTGACATTATCATTTTTTACCACACTTACAAATCAAATACAATTAATTGTGCCACCAATCAATATGTCTTCAAATTCCTTCCTATGCTTAACTACTCCACCAATGTATCGTTTGGCACCATCCACTTGAACTTGTAGAAAATACCTTGGACCACTCTTCCATATCAGTCACCATTAATTTATCCACCATGAGGTGTGTTGTTGAACAATATGAATTTGGAAATATCTTCAATTCCTCTTAGCTAGCACTACATCTTGCACATATAGAGGATACATTGGACCACATCTCCATATCTGGTCTTGGTGTTTTCTCAACAAAATATGCCAAAATGAACTTACTCAAGGGTTTTGTTGGTCAAGTACCATATGAAATGATAGAAAGAATATGTGCAAGTAGAGAGAAGTGCTGCAAAATGTGTGTCGAACCCCCACACCATGCTTGAGATCAACCATATGAACCCCTTAGTTAATGGGTGTTCGTCAAGATATGTGCATGACACTTGTGAATACAAGTGTGTGAAATAATCTCTTCAATATGCAAAGCGTTCCTCCAAATGTGAACAAATGGTGGTCAAAGGAGCCTCCTCTCCTCAAGAACTCCACCCATCGAACCTCTCAACCCATTCAATTTAGCAATGTAGCATCATATGTGGTGTAAGGATACAAAGTTCCCATCCAACTTTAAATCCTAGTGATGTGGCATGCCTCCACATATGTAATTGGTTGTATGGATTAGGTGAGATGTCCCTTAAGTGAACAAATATGCATGGAAGTGTAGGTGAAGGATCTAAAATGTGACAACAACCTACATGTGCCATCATGCCTCAAAATATGTGGTGATGCTTCATAATACAATTCTCAATGAGAGAATAGGAATCAAGAGTTGGAAACAGTAGCATTCGAGCCAACTACATGGAACTCTTATACAATACAAATTTGGAGGTGAAGTGGAGTGGAACTTGTCAACTATATGGAACTCTTATAAACTTTAGGTGAATATCCTTCATCATCACCATCATCCTCAACATCACTATCATCCTCATTGTCATCATCATTATCACCATAATCATCGTCATCGTCATCATCGTGTCCATCATCATCACATCATCCTCATCATCATCATCATCCTCATCGTCATCATCATTATAATCATCATCATCATCACCATCATCGTCATCATCATTAGCATCATTGTCATGATCATTAGCATCATCGTCATCGTCATCACCATTGACCTGTGATCATCATCACCGTCATCCTCAACATCATCATCCTCCTCATCATCATCATCATAATCACCATCATCATCATCATCATCATCATCAAGATCATCATCACCATCATCATCATCATCATCATCATCATCGAGATCATCATCATCATCACCACCACCATCATCATCGTCATCATCCTCAATTCCTCGTCATCATCATCATCGACAATGATCATCATCATCATAATTAAGGTGAATTCATTGAAGTTCCTATATCTATATGCGACCATATCTTCATCCTCATCATCATCATTATGTCCATCATCATCACCACCATCATCCTCCTCCTCATCATCATCCTCACCGTCATCATCATAATCATCACCATCATCATCAGCATCATCATCATCATCGGCATCATCATCAACATCATCATCACCATTATCATCATCGTCATCATATGGCTCAATTTTAAATGTGTCAAGACTCAAAGAGTAATAAACGAGTATAAGTAAGTCTTATATTAAATTTACCATATAACTCTTTAATTAACACTATAAACTAACATTTGACACGTTGGATTGTTGTGATCTTCTTATCACTCCTTACCAATGTGATTGCAAGGAATTATTTGAAGGTGAAATCCATATACATTAGATGTTTTCATTAAATAATTTAAATTACTACATGTGACTATCGATTCACTGAATTGTGGACTGGTACAAAACACAACAAATTTTAGAGCCTCGATCCCTTAATTACTCACACTTAGAACTTTCTCAAATCTAGCCATTAATAAACTTCGTTTGGTGTTTTTGTTCAATTTAAAAGGTGGATTGTTGAGACTCGGACATGCAGTGAGTTGCAAGGATTCAATTCAATTAGGCTTGATTCCATTTCCCCTCCATCCCATACATGTATTCTTTCACAACAAGTGTTGAACAAAAAAATTTAATGCCCTCACCCCGGTTTATGCTAGCTTTGCTAAATTGCTCGGTATGTAGGAATTTTTTTTAATGTTTTCTAAGTTGTATATTATTTTCTCTTAGGTTCCCATTCCTTATCATTCTTAGATATCTCAAGATTGGATTGCACTTGGATGCCCCAATATGGTTAGGACATAGTCTAAGTATTTTTTTTGTATAATGAATTGTGCTCCAACTTAAAAAAAAATACAATAGAATAGTTGTTATGTTACTGAACTGTAAAAATTAATGATACACATATGACAACTTAATGTGTTCAAAATAATTTTTATTGAAAATATTTCATTTTTTCATGTGAATATTAAGAGATGCTCAATTATTAAAAATTGTAAGAAATTGAAAGAAAAAAAATTATTTTCTGCAATTTTTTTAATGAAAGGTTTAGTTAATTTATATGTGTCAATTAACATATAATTACTTATATTACCCTTCATCTTAGAAGAGCTCCAAGAACAAATGCCCTTCCATTTGAAATACCCACCCTTCAAATTTGATCCGTGATTGCAATAAGTTGAAGAGTAACAAAATAATTTAGAGGATAATTAGAAAAATATTTAACAAAATTGAATTTGGAGAGCTCGCGGCTTTGGGGTTTTTGGACTGAAACCCTTGCTAAGCTCGCAGCTTTGGGGTTTCTTGGACTGAAACCCAGCCAACTATAGGAAGTAAAAATCACTCAGATTTATCATCTGCATTCATTGACGAAGTAATTTCCAGTTGTGGGTAAATCGTTGTGGAGAATCATTGGAGTTTTTGGCACATTTCTGGCAGTTGGTTGAAGAACAAAAAAGTTGTAAGTTGATTTGTCTGCTAGAACCTTTGAAGAAGTTCGGGTATTTTCTTTCTAAAAATAGATGAATGAATATTTGATAGAATTAGCTTGTATAGTAGAACAAACAGTACCAAGTGCAGTAGATCGAGGTCCAGAAGCAGATGGAGCATGCCGGCAAAGAAATGAGAGGTACATATGAAGTGGTTTAAAGAGATCTAGAAACAAATCCATTACCCACAGTAGTAGTATCATTGGTAGATATAATATATCCATATGCTTATACCCAAGCAAACCGGCCGGGGAGAAAATCACTAGTTTAAGATCCTGTTCCATAGCCACCAGTGGTAGAGTGGTAGAGCCTTAACTCCTCCTAAAGAAGGAGAAGGTGGTGACGATGGATGATAACAAGCCGCTATAGATACATAAGCTTCAGCACCATGTGACAGTATATCTTTTTTGCCAAGTATTAGAAGCACCTCGTAAGGCCCTTTCAGTGTGAGTACCAAAGCTCATTAATCCACCAGTTGAAGTATAAGCTATAGAGGCAGAACCTAAGCCAGCTCAAGGCGCAGATTCAAAGGGACTTGATTTCAAACTATAAATGAAACCCACGGGGACATAAACCAGTGTGCTCAAAGCTCAAGGGTCAAAGTAATAATTTATTATAATTGGGATAGCTCTAGTCTAGTAGAATTGGTCTAATTTCTAGGGCATCCATCTGGTAACAGGTTCAAGGAGAAAGCAATAGTGATAAGGCAGTGTTGTGATTTATTTGCACCAATAAAGTATAGCTATCACTCTAAGAAGGTCGTGTAACATTCCTTGGAATTCTGGGCAGTGTAAAAGCAGCTTGGACATCTATTGAAGGGCGATTTCATCCTTAGGAGGCTGAGTTTCTTCTGTGGAAATTGTATTAACTGCTGGTGAGGTCAATTCTACTGTTTGAATACATACAACTCAAGGCTAAAGTTGGCAACATAGTCAAAGTTAGAGGACCCTTCAAGGTCTATCACGTACCCAAAACGCCAGAGTTTGATATTGGGGACATGGAGGGCATAGTCAACAACTATGTGGGTCTATGGAAAGGTAAACTCATTTATGCAAATTTTTAATACAAATTCCAGTTCAATGTGGAGGTAGGTGGACGTCCCATTAAATTCTATGCCCACTTGAAGGAGGAGGAATTTGATGTTGTGGGTTGACTTTAATTGTCTGAAAACTAATACCCATTTGTATCAACCATCAAGATCTTTAACAACAATACCTGTACCCTTAGGGAAATCTATGTGCCCGCTGTACTTTAGCAGCAACCCAAATGTGTTTTGTTATATGGAAATTGTAAGTTCAAACCTATTAAATTCAGAGGAAAATTTGACCTCTGTCATTTCCTATGTAGAACTATATCCTAACATCATTTCTATTATTTTGTATTTCGTTGGATTTGTGACACTATACTTTTTGGGATTTTGTTGCAAATTTTGGGGGAGGTGCCATGTATTTTCGACTGCTCAAAATCTTCCAGCAAAATTGTTTCATGTCATTTTTGCTAATATTTACATTCTGTACTTTTTCTTTTGCAATCAGTGGTATCAACCTCCATGAAATAAGAGCGTCAAATTCATGGTGTCAAACTTTGTGGCCAAATTTTGATTCTTTTGTATTTATTATTCCCTATTTGGTGTACGTTTTGTGGCACGACATTATAGAAAAATAATATCCTTATTTTTTATACAATAAGGTCTTGAAAAAAATGAAAATTGAGTCAGGGAAGCTCAATGCTGAAACATAACTCCATGTTTATTAGGCGTCGGTGGCCAGGGAGAAAGGCTGGGTGTGAAGTCAGGGAAAATGTGATTAGGTTTTGAGTGAACTTTCTAGGTAACTTGTCTGTTGTTTCTTCATAGGTTAGAACTGAAGAGTCGGTCCTCAATTCCAACCCCACCCCCAATTGTTTTTCTTGTAGCAAGAAGTTTCCTTGTGGTGACTAGAATTAAGATAACATTGATGGTTTTGCACATAAGAACTAATCAAGAATTTCATGCATTATCATTTATGTCCATTTATCTTGAGACTTGAGCAATCAGGTGTTGACAATTTATGAGAGCAGTATGCATGTTAAATGATATGTGGATCTGATATGCAGAGTTAAGTGAGCGTATAGTCTCAGTGTTCATAGATAAGCCATAGTGTCACCTAGGCATCTTATTGAAAAATAGCATAGAATTATCTTTTCTATGTTGGAAATCAACCAAGAATATGAAATATAGGAAGATCCTTCACCCAAAATACTTGTGTTAGTTGTCTTCAATCGATTGTAATTATTGGGAGAGGGGTGATAAGAGAGAAAACAAACCCTGCACATCTTCTATAGTATATCTCATACCCAAGTGCAAGTTTTAGTCACAACGAAGTACTTACTTGATTAAGCCACACATGCTCTTGGACTTATCCTTCCTTATATTGCATTCACCTGCACTTTCCAATGTTCTTATCCTTCTTTGGATTCCAACTTCTAAGAGTTCAAGTGAAATGTATGCCCACCCTTTTGATTTCAGGAACGCCTCTGTAAAATACATACCCTTAGACACATGGAATTTTGTGAAACTAGAAGGTCAAGGCCACGGCAGTATCATTTTAATGTAAACATGATGAAGCTCCATCATCTGTGGTCTCTGAGGCACATGTTACTCACTTTCAAGATAACTAAAATGGAAACTTTATTTCTTTTCATTTCGGGATGAGGAGAAGTTAAGAGTTATCAGGAGGCTTCTGCTAGCATTAGCTTTTTCCCGCTCTGATGATCCATATTTATTTTCTATATCTTGCATGGTTTCTCTCTTTTAACAGTTCACATTCCTAATTTACACTGTACCTCCTTTTTTGTTGTTCAACTTCAAATAAGAATATAAGATTAACTAGAGGAGAAAAAGAGGGAGAATAGAAGTATCCAGAAAGCATGTAACTCTATCTTTCATCTGTATTATAGGATTTGTTGACTTTCTGCATATCTTTTTTTCACCTTTTATTTTTTCTCTTTAATCTTGTATATTCCCTTTCCAATTTATGACCCTCCTTTTTTCATTCAATAATTGTTCAACGGATGAACAGTTATTGCCAAAATTGATGGATGTTTTGTATTATCTCTTAAATCTCATATGGTTATAAGCTTCAGTGGGTAGTGGTTTAGGATTATGGACAGTCATTGGTATTTATTCAATGCGATTATAGTAGATCTAATTGTGGAACTTAAAGACTCCTGTATTAAGAAACATGCTGGTAATTTTCAAACCAGGTAATTCTGCACTTAGAAAAAATAATCTAAATACCAGGTAGCAGAAAACTTGAAGGCTTGAATCAAACCAGCAGATATAAATATGCTAATTTACAAACACATACTGCTGAAATTTGAACAGCAAGTACATAGATTCAAACTCTCAATCACATCTATCTTATATTTAATACCAAACGAAGAAAATCCATTGCAATAGTTCAAAGCAAAAACTTGCTAACCAACACAGTTGTATTTAATAAGCATGGGAATGGGATATTAATAAGATGTTGGTATATAATATCAACATCTTATATACTAGAAACACATGATGGTAATGAGACTTGGTTTCTTATATATCCCTCTCGGTTGATATATAAGTAACTTCGTTTTTACAATGTCCTTGATAAAAGTGTTTCTTATTTAGAAGTTGTAGGATTGGATGAGAGTAATCCTAAATGTTAATATGGTGTTGGAGAATACTGGGGTCAATTCCTCTCATGTCTTCATAATCCGAAGTAAAAGTGGAGTTGAAAGTTTGCAAAAAAAGAATAAAGTCTTGCAACTTAATGGAATTCCACTAGTTGCTCATGTTTAATATTTTCCTGGAAGAATCTCAACTATGGTGATCAACAGTTTTGTGGGTTTACCAGTGAAGAGATAATCCAAATACCTAAAAATGCCCAGGTTTCTACTTGGCCTGCTGATTCATCAAATGTAACTAAAATTTGAATTGGATCTTCATCATTAAGTTCATTCTCATTGGACTGCTCAACATATTCTCATATTTGTACATTTAAGGGGTAAAGGTTTTGCATAAAATTAGAAATCATTATGTCTTCATCAAGGTATTTCAATGCCAAGGTTTTTTTTAGATTAAAAGCAAGTGTAACAACATCTTCAAAGAGTGCATCATATTCCTCCTACCCTACCCATATTGGCTCCTCAACTTCTAGGAAAGGTTTGGCAAGAGGATACAAAGTAAGTTAATTTCAATATTGACCATATGAAAAGGTCACATTTCCAAATTTGTAGTTAATATAAGCAGCATATTTTGATAGCCATGGTCTGCCAAGAATCATGGGATAACCACTAAAGGTCAATATTTTACAGCAGCATTCATTCTATAGGGTGCTCCATGGGTCTATTGATATAATAGCAGTATCCACCATTCCTTTGAGCTTGACAATTGACCTATCCTCCACATTTGGATAATGGTATAAATTGGTCTCAATAGCCTTTGGAGGTTGAACATGTCCATCGTTTCCATTTATAGTTGCTCGTAAGTAAATCAAGGTTTTTTGAATGAGGAAATTACTTATGTGGACATCTACCACCAGGATACCTGGGTCTAATATTTAGGGGTAAAGACCTTTTTCATCATGAGGTTATCAAGCTACCCTACTACCTGGATGGTCTAAGGATCCTTCCTTTAGAGTGTACTTAGAATCAAAAATGAATTATGAGTAATATTAGAAGACATAGAAACTGTAGAAAGTAAATAGGAAGAACAAGGGTTTCATTTAACAGGTTTATTTAAATGTATCTTGTATTTTATATTGTGCACTTATATTTATCTGAATATCGCTCATGTTCTGTCGTTTTTGCTGGTTAAGTATAAAAAAAATTGTTTTAATTCATTATCTAGTTTATAGCATGTATAATGTATAATGTATGACTTATAAGGCCTTGTCAGAGAGAGTGTATGATTGTCTCATTTCATTGTGAGAACAAGCTATTGTCTAATGTATGACTTTAGACGATATTTCAAAAGTTTTCTTTGAACCAACCTGAGTCTAGCAATTAAAAGGGATCAGTAAGTTTTTGACTTTCTTTGATCTGGCATTGATTTATATCTACCTCCATTTGGATCTGCTTCTTTGAGTTTGTTGAAATCCTTTTGTTTATTTGAGGCAACAAGTATTTTTGTTCTTACTGTACCTATTCCTATCACAGCTATTTTAAAATAAATTCATGCTAGCTCTAGTTTTAATACTATGTTTACATATATAAATCAGATTATAAACATTGTTTCAACTGTGGAATGAAACTAATATACATAACATAACTTAATGGAAAATTCTTCCATATCATATTTGGAAACTAAGAAGCTAACAGGCTGAAAAAAGTCTAGATTGATCTATTGCTATGAATAGAAGACAGTCATCTAGGCTAGATTTAGAGCCCGGATTTTCTTTAGAACATTTCCTTATCCTGTGGATTTGCTCCATATCTTTGGAAACTCTTTGGTAGATTTAACCTTTCTACTGGGCTAGCTTGTCCATGTGTTCCATAGTTTCCATAATTTGTTGGAAAATTCACATATAGATATAAGCCACCAATGCAAAATATGAAAATTGTTGCATTGAACATACCTTAAAAGGAACAATTGCCTTCTCTGGGTTTGAACCAATCATCATCTTGTTGACTGTAAAATTCAATGCAAAACCATCAGTTAAAAAAAGGCCTCAACTTCAAAACCAGCTATGCAGAGACATGATAGGTAATAAGGACATCATGATATTATCTCTTGTAAAGAAACTCAACATTAAAGAAAAAATTCAAATCTATTCTCTCTGCCTTAAAATGACCTCATTTATCCATAACTAGTAAGAGTAGGTACCAGAAAGAAATACATATTACAACAAGAATCTCCGCTATAATATGCATGAGAAATTCAGAAATTCCAACATGTAGCTGAAAGAATACAAAAGCCCACTGCAAAAACCTCAATTCTTGATGCATAAGCGTAATATAATAATTATATTTGGAGTTTAGGTACATGGATCATCAACAATAATAAGTAAAGTGATGGCATCTTAGGTTATTTATGTCATATTGCTTCTCCAAGCAAGATCAGACTACAAAAATAAGTGGAAGCTTTAGCCTTTAATCACACGTAATGGGTTTAGTGTATTGTCTTCACAAGAGCTGCAATCCTAAAAAAAAATACTTAGCTTCACACAGCACAATATAGTATATACATACCAGCATGAAAGATGCCACAAGTGGATCTGCCCTGTTGCAACTTACTATCAGAAGGATCAGCTAGATGACTTTGTGGAGAGGCTTCATATGACCAATATCATTTGATGATTAGGAGGTTGGTAAGCTAAGAGTTCTTGGCGTTCCTTTAATGGGTGATTTATAACTAAACAAACTCCTGTCATATGCAATCTTCCAGATAGTAGACACTAACAAATCATCCTAAAGGCCACAACAATGGTGTATCTATGCCATTTTTTGGAATACAGCTAGCAACAAGCATTGCTTATGTTGCATAAGTTTCAACCTTAAATGGTTGACAAGGTACCCAATAGTCAAAAGTTAAAACTGTGTGTGTGTGTGTAAAGCTAGTATGGACCTGTATCAAAAATTCACACAATATAATATAATAGTACTTAGTACACATAAGTCACTATAAATTTAAGGTTATTTGTGTATCATTGGATAGATCTTTGTGCCTAATGAACTTGTAGAGGATATCCAATGTGGGCTATTTGGGCCTTGCAATGTTGGAAACCTCAGGTTGTGTTGGCTCACAAGGGTCATACTACATAATCTCATTGTCTTGGTCAATGCAATTCAGTGGTGGGGCTAGATTGTTTGTATATCATGGAACTAACCTTTGTCGTTTGGACCTACAATGGTTATGGAGTGTATGTTCTTTGGGCCCTCTGGTCCTAAAAGTTAAAAGAAAACATATCATGGGGACCCATGGAGCTCATTATAAATTTACATAGGGCGGGACCACTATTGTTATGCAGCTCAAGAATCCCCATGAAGATGCATATTTTTAACCGACTATTCCCTATGTCTTGGATGTTGGGGGTCAAGTCTGAGGTCTGTTGACTAGGCACATGTGGAGAGTACAAACCATTATGCTCTAGTGTCTGATATGTAGCAAACAAATTGTTCCTAAATAAATTGTCCATATTGAGTTTTGTGACCACACCCCTCGTCTTGAGAGCATCTTTAGGTTTACTTATTATCTTCATAGACTCCAATCTGTCCATGGCTAGGTCTCAAGAAGGAGGAGGCATCCTCACTTCTTGTTCTTCTGAGGAGATTACAGTTGATTACCTCTCATAGTCTTTAGGAGAAAAGGTGAGCCTCTCCACTCCTACAATGTAAGTATCGCATTGACCATAACCCCCCGTTTAAGTACTCTTTAGATGTCCCTCCTCACCTTCTCTCCCTAAAATGAGATAGTGATAGAGTGATCAGGAAAGACTTATGTCGACAATTTATCTAGGTTACTTGGGTTTCTCCCTCTCAACCTCTTATCCTCAAGCTAGCTTTTTAAGCAATACATTTCTTACAAATTATTGATGTTCTTATTGATCATTTAGACTATCTACGACAACATGGGTCACATGATCTTAGGATCCCTCTTGGTTAGTTGAGGGCATGTTCTCACCAATTGCGATTCAAAACAGATTACCATAACCCTTGAGAAGACATGACTTGAAAACTTTATTCCCTACAAGAGGTTGAGGATGAGGAACATTTCATTTTCAAGTGTCCTATTTGTTATAAGATCCAAATCAGATTTCATCATCTTTATAGAGACTCAAGGGGATCCCTCTCTACTTTCTTCCATTATCCTAACTAGATTACTTGGCCTTGTTTCACAAAGCGGTGGTTACCCTTTTTGGCATGCCTTTCATTGCTCCTCTAGATCTACCAGATTGTTTGCATCCCTCTTTCAACATATCTTTTTTTGACTGCCTTTTTGGTCAACATGCAAGCAACAACTAGGCTACATAAGATATTCAATGGGAAATAGCTCGCCATGCTATGGAAGTTAACCTTCACCTAAGAGTCCAAGAGTAGGGAGCATCTATTTTACTAAAGTCACACAAGATTTGCACCTGGCCTCACTAACTTTTTGCAAGCATGAGCATGTCAAATCGAGACGTTGAAAATTCATATAATCTGGAAAAAATCGTTGTTTAAACATGTGAGCCAAAATCCTTGAATTTAATTGATGTGAACTTCAATATTTAATGAGAACAAATCATTAAAATAACTTGGATTCAAGTTTGACACGCCCTTGAAAATGCTTGACAATGGCCAATTAATAATGTCAAGTCTAATGACCATCCAAGTGAAAAAAATGTCCACAACACTACTCGAAAATGTCACAAATGTTGTCACATATCCCAATCATGTATCTTGTGAATGATTCAACCACAATATATTGAATCATAATTTTTCCTTATAACTTTTGAGTAGTAAACGAAATGCCATGATAGAATTTTTCAAATCCTAAATCAACCACGGTGTTGAGATCAAATTTGAACAATCAATGCATGTTGCATAAAAATATAATAAGTGGCAGAATTCTCTAAATGCGCAAAACAATAAAATTTTCACATAATGAAATATTTTAAATTCTATTGTTGTTATTGTTGTTGAAACTTGAGTTTTACTATCTTCATCAATATTCCCATTTTTGTACATTGAAAGTTGAGACATCATGGGTGTTCCCATGGGTTACATTGAACCAATTCATTAATGTGTTTGGTGAATGCTTCAAATGGTGAATTTTTGGGATAAACCTATCTAACTTTTACCATTCATCTTTTGTAGTCATATTTATATATTGTCCTAGTCTAACGATCCATCTCATGATTTTAAATCGAATTTCGATATAGATTTGGATTTCACATTATGATCTGATTGTTACAAGTAGTGGTTATAGGTACATGGGTTGATACAACTTCATGTGTGATTCATGTTGTTTAAATTCATGTTAGCGAGATTTAAAAATCAAGGCTAAAGGTCTTGGAAATTTTTCAATCAAGCAAGTTGACATTGTGGAAGATGGAGAACTTGATTGCCTCTATACTAGTTGTCATTTAAAGGTAATGTCAAGTTCATTTATCAAATTCTTTATATTTACATCTTTTCAAAATTCAAGGCAATGTTTCTTTTAAACTTTTAGTAGTGGAAATGGACAAGGTGACTCTTTTGAGTACAGTTTATGTCATATATAACATCATAGCTATAATATTAAGTAGTACTCTTAACTTAACAATGATTTTGACTTATCATATCTTTCATTTTGATTTATAAAAATATATGTGAATGTTTATAATTAGTTTAAACTTTATGGATTTATGTGTGAGTTCATTTCTCAATTTATGGATTTAATTAGTTTAAATTTTATGGATTTGTGGATTTATGTGTGACTTAACTTGCAATTTTGAAAACCATACAAACTAATCATTTTTTATTAATATACAATTCTGAAAATCATTTGAATTTACAAATTTTTTTTATTAATATACAGTACCCCGTCGGTTATACGGCGTTCAATGACTAGAAGTTGTTGTTAGATTTCGTGTCAATCCGACAACGCTGCTATGGCTCCAATGGTATATTGTCAACACATTTCCAACATCATGGGGCCCTTTTCTGACGGAATTTCGACAACAATTTGTCTGAAATTTGACAACAATCTCGTCTGAAATTCAACGACCTCGTCGTCTGAAGTTCGACGACCTTGTCATTTGAAATTCGACGAACTCGTCATTTGAAATTCGATGATCTTGTCATCGAAAATTCAACGGTGTAAGACAAGGGGTCAAATATCCGACGAATTCTCACCGATGACAAAAAAAGGGAAGTTGTCGAATAATAGACAAGTGTCTGTCGAATTTCAGACATGGCATTCGTCGAATTTTGGGCTCAAATTCTGTTGTGCTATGGTTGTCTTGTCATGTTGACTTGCAATATATGTAAATATTATGTGTATAAATAATAAAATGGTCCAAGAATGGATGTTGAAAGAGCACTAGAGGGGTTATGATTCCACCAGAGGGGAAGATGAAAGGGATCATATGGGAGACTAAAGCCTTTGGTTCCAAGTGTCAACCTTAGAGCTCATCCAAATCCTACCATGTTCTTTGAGGAGCCAATAACCTTATTTTTACTATTTCCAATATTGAATGCATCTGTGAGGTTGGTGGGAAATGTCAACTCGTGCATTTATTGAAGCATGGGGTTGAATGCACTTTTGTGGCAGTTCTAACACATGACAAAAGTTGGTCTATGGTTGATAGGAGTACTTTCTTCTATTGTAAATTTATTGACTTGTCACTGTAACAAGCCAATTTCCACAAAGGTTGTAAAATCAATGAGCTAGTATCAAGTCAATCAAATTGGGGAAAAAAATCCACAAAGAAGATTGTTTGAATTTAAAAAAAAAAAGTGGGCACATAGTTCAATATTTTTCCACTTTCAAAACAACAAAATTTCTCTTGAGTCTTCAAACCATTATACTTACCTTCACTAACCATCCATGCAGAGGTATCTTGACTAATATTATCTGAATTTACCATATCTCATTGACTTATGAAGATGGTTAATATAATAAAATAACGCAATGGTCCTTGATTATCTAAATTTTTAACAAACCATCATACTTACCTATATTGACTAACCTTCTGCTCATTAAGCTTATCATGATGGATTATTATAACAAAACATTGAAGTTTGGAATGGCAATAACAAATTTAATGTAATTATAATTAATATTTTATAATAGATAAAGACTACAACCAGGTGGAGCATAGTATTCCTTATAGGCATTCTTCCTTGGTGCAACACACAGTAATTTTCGTCGGTGTTGTGGATACATAGATATAATATCTATGGTGTTCAGTACTAGAAGTATAGTTGGATCCTTTGATTGAAAATCCAGTAGTATAGGACACACAAAGATCAATAATGCAACAAAGTTTACTCGAGGGTGAGTCAACCCTTGTGATTGGGGTGTATTGTCTCCTTCATATTTAGAGAGGACCGCAAAATGTGCAAGTGGAAAGGACCAAAAAAAGAATCATGGGGTAAAGGAGTGGGAGTTGTAGAAAAAGTGGCAACAAACACAAACATTTTGGACATGCGCCAGCTAGTATAAAAGGAAGCATAAGATAAGTGCATAAGCAAAGAAGAGAAGAGAAGAGTGTAAATTTTCTTTTAATAGTCGAACTAGGGCTAAACAATGCATTCAAAATATCTACTGATAACCACACATGAATATCTTTTACAATATGCAACAGAATATAAAACTGAGAAATAAATCATAACATCACATCACAATATTGACACTATTATTTTGGGTATGGAAACCACCAGAAAAACCCAAGATGGGAAAACCGGTGCAGCAGTCACATATAGATTTTATTATGAGAAAGTATGGAACATTTACGATCACTGTAAATTCACCCAAACCTAGCGAATGTAGCACCTCAGCAGAATCACTAGGAAAATCCTAGCTAAACCCAAGCACCCTCCAGCATGAGTGGACGTCCCACTATACGGCCTCCCACACGTGTGTATCTGTATGATTGTACGGCTATATGGATTTTGTACAGAATCTGTATGGTCTATACGAAAGATGTACATAATTGGTATGGTCTATATGACCTCCCTCGGTAGTTGCTTCCTATCGATCCATGCGGGCTCTGTCCTACCTAGAAGCTCGGTGACCATGTTTCTTATTCCTCTGTATTCCCAGCTAAATCCTCGATCTAACTTTCTCTCCCTGTCTATATCCTGTCATTGTCAGAATACAAGTGTGTGTGTGTGTCCTAATCACAATTGACCTTTCTTTTATAACTTTATGAAAAGTGAAAACCCTAATTTCACTTTCAATTTATAAAAAGTAATTTAATTTATTTTCCAAAGTAAACTTAGGCAAATTAAATTAAATACAGCTAGTGTGATGATTTAAGTCTTCTGCATGCAAGGACACTTGCATGTAGGAAGTCCTTCCTTGTTACTGTTATTTTAACACTCCCTCTCAATGAGGAAGGGATTTGGTAGCATCCCCATCTTATCCTTTAACTTCATAAAGTTGTGTTTGCAAAGTGCCTTGGTGAAAACGTCTGCCACCTATTCATCTATCTATATGTACTCCAACCAAATGGTTCCTCTCTGAACACAATATCTCAAGATGTAGTACCTGATGTCTGTGTGTTTTCTCTTCTCATGGAACACTGGATTTTCAGATATCCCGATGCCACTCTGATTTTCATAGTGAACTCTTGTAGCCTCTAGCTCACACTCAAAAAATTATGAAAGTAGCTTCCTTAGCCACATACCCTCAAAAGCAGCCATGTTGGCTGCCATGTACTCTGCCTCTGTCGAGCTCAATGCAACTGACTTCTGATTCCTACTAAACCAAGACACAACCCTTGATCCAATGTTAAAACAACAACCTGAAGTACTCTTCCTGTACTCTACACATCATGCCCATTTAGCATCTGTGAATATTTCTAATTGTACACTCCCCCTGTGCTCATAATCCAATCCATACTCCAATGTACCTCTGATGTAGCAAAGTATGTGCTTCCCATCCATCCAATGCACTCTCTGAGGGTCCACCATGAACTCACTCAAAGAGTTGAATGAAAAGATAATGTTTGGTTGGGTGTTGACCATATACATAAGCGATATGATAAGTTGATGATATGATGTAGGATCAAATCCATCTAACCCTGACGCATCAATATTTCCCCGGTTGGAAACTAGAGGTATGGACATTTTCTTGCAGTCCTCCATACTGAATCTCTTCAATATCTCTATAGCATACTTCCCATGTCCAATGAATAAGCATCCATATCTATGCCAAACCTCCAATCCCAGAAAGTAATGCATCAACCCAAGGTATTTCATATCAAACTCCACTGCAAGGTTGGACTTGCAATATCCAATCAACCTCTCATCTCATATAAGAAATATATCATCCACATATAGAACCAGTATGAGAGGCACCTCACCTGTCAAGAAGCACAGGTTGTGATCAGCCTCACTCCACTGAAATCCCATCTCCCATAGATAACTATCAATCCTTGAGTACCATGCTCAAGGTGTCTGTTTGAGCCCATAAAGAGCTCGATCCAGTTTGTATACACGCATCTCCCTATTCTCCACATCAAACCCCTATGGATACTCAATATATATCTCCTCCTATATCAATTTGTTGAGGAACGAAGTCCTGAACTCCATCTGATGGACTTGCCAACCCATCTCAGCTTCTAATGAGATAATGGTCTAAATAAAAGAATACTTGGCAACAGGGATGAATGTCTCTTCATAGTCAATACCCTCCTTCTGGGAAAACCCATTTGCCACAAAGCGTGCCTTTTACTTATCCATGATTTCGTCTACTGCAAGCTTCACCTTGTAGATCCATATGGATCCCACCACCTTTTTTCCTTGTGCCATCGGCACACCCTCCCATACCTAGTTTTTCATAATGGAGTCATACTCCTCAACCATAGCCTCCTTCCACGCACCATTTTGTGCAACCTCCTCAAAGATGGAAGGTTCATTTTGAATCAACTCTATCATCAATGCCATATAACTAAGTCTCACTGGTGGTTTTCTCCATCTGATGGAGCTCTATGGAGGATCCACCTGCCTGGAATCTTGAACTGTGGACTTGAATCACTTAGTCCTAGGACTAGTGTCAACCTATTGTGTATGTTGGATATTTGTCTCCTATTGTAGCTCATCCTCCAAGTCAATGACTAAGGAATCCTTTCCACCTGACTCCCTCTGACTACCAGAAACTTTTCCCTGTGTATGTACCTGTACCTATACATCTGGATCCTCCAACTTGACCCCCGAGTCCTGTGTTGGTTGCTTCTATGCTAGTAAGTCCATAGATCTTCACAAGTCCATGTCCTCATCGAACTGGAAAATGTTCCTCTTATGAGCAGGAATGTAAACTCTATATGCCTTAAAAGTCTATTTATAACCAACAAGTAACCCCTTTGCTCCAAAAGGGTCCAGGTTCTTCCTTGTGTCAAGATGAACATTACAATAAACACTGCCAATTATGTGAATGTGACTCACATCTAGCCTAGTGCCTATGAAGGCCTCCTCGAGTGTCTTCCTCCCCAAATCTATGTGGGGGAACCTATTATGAATGTACACTACAATCATGTATGCCTTGGACCAAAGGAATAGTGCTAATCCCTTATCAAATAACATGGCCTTGGATGCTCCTACCATAGTCTTATTCTTATGCTCTGCAACTCCATTTTGTTGTAGGGTATGGGGCACAGTGTGCTTCTTCTTGATCCCCTTTTTTGAACAATACTTCATGAACTCATGGGAGGTGTACTCACCCCTATTGTCTATCCTCAACAGCTGAATATTCTTTCATGTTTGGTTCTCCATGAGAGTCTTGAACTCTTAGAACCTCTCAAATACCTTTGACTTGGCCTTCATAAAATAGATCCAAGTTTTCCTGGAATAGTCAATGAAGCTTATGCAGTAACTATAACCACTGAAAGAATGGACACTCATAGGTCTGCATACATCTGAATGCACCAAATCCAAGGACTCCTTAGACTTTTTCCCACTCTCTCGAAAAGGCTTCCTTACGTTCTTCCCCAAAGAACAACCCTTACAGTGGTTATGCTTCTCCTCCTGTACCTGAGGAACTCCAGTGATATTCTCAAGTGCCTCAGTGCACCATGGTGTAAGTCTGCCATCCTCTTATTCCACAACATACCCTAACTACTGATGTTGCTGCTGACTAGAGCATTTGCAGGCTCAAAGTGTAGTTTATACACTTTCCTTCTTCTTCTTCTAATCACCTGATCCAAGCTCCTATCGGACCCCTTGGTCCTGATATATACTCTATAGTCTCAGAACATCACCTGATATCCCTTGTCCTCTAGAGTGGAGACTGATATGAGATTCTTGATCAATATTGGAACATATAACACATCAGAAAAACTAAGAGGCTTTCCATACTCCCTCTCAAATGAACAGTGCCAACTCCTTGCGCCTGATGTCGTGCATCATCACCCAGATCAACGTGGATCCATGTTCCACCCTCCTGTAAGTATCTGAATAATCTCTTATGTCCAGTCATGTGACTATATGCTCCACTATCGATGTACCATATAGTTCTCCTTGTGGTGATTTCCATGCAATCTATCAAGCAGAACTCCTCATCAAAGTTCCTAATAAACTCATCCACCTTTGCAGATCCATCCATCTGATTGTTTCTCTTCTTCTTTATATGTGGGAACTGGGAGGAAAAGTGTCCCTACCTGTGGAAAATAAAACACTTGAGCTTTGACACATCAAGGTTCTTCTTACCATCCTTCTTCCTCTTTGCCTTACTCTTACTCTTCCCTGTAAGGGAAAGAGCGTCCTCCTCCACAATCTATGGGGAACTATTGGATGAGCTCGATCCTTGACCCATGCAGGTATCCTCCTGCACAAAGTCACCCCATAATCTCTGCCAATCAAGAAGCTTCTCCCTAGCCACCACACCTTTGACAAAGTTGTCCCATGGCTTAGAGAAACCATTGAGGGCTATCTGAACTAGATCCTCATATACTATCATAGAGCCAACAACTCCAAGCTCGTCCCTGATCTATATGAGCCTCATGAGATAAGGCACAACTCCTTCTCCATTGGCCATCTTGGTGATGTGCATCCTCTCTTGGAGCACCGTCTTCTGGTTCGTGTTCTTGCTTTGGTACCGACTCTCCAAATCCATACACATCTCTATTTCGGTCTTCTTACCAAAAAGGTAAGGGACTATATGGTCCTTCACTCCATCCATGATAATCAACATGGTTATGGAATCAATATTCTTCCAAGCTATCAGATCTACCAGATATGTGGGTGCAACTTTTGTGGAGTCAATGTGCTCCTCTCAATCACTAACGTCAAGGATCCTTCAAATCCTTTCTTTCCATGTAGGAAAGTTATGTGCGCTATGGAGTCTATCCTCAACTCTGAACTGCATGGCCTTAGTGAAGTGTTACCTGTCAAACCCTAGATTTATAATTTTAGTTTTGTGTCTTCCTATAAATATGCCATTGATCTATCATTGTTGCTACAAATCTCTCAGCTTTAGCTCACTAGAGATATGATACCATGTAAATTTTCCTTTAATTTTCAAACTATGGCTAAATAGTGCATTCAAAATATCTACTAATAACGACACATGAATATCTTTTACAGTATGCAGCGGAATATACAGCTGAGAAATAAATCACAACATCACATCACAATATTGACACTATTATTTTGGGTATGGAAACCCCCCGGAAAACCCCAAGAGGGAAAACCGGTACAACGGTCAGATATAGATTTTATTATGAGAAAATATGGAACATTTACAATCACTGAAAATTCACTCAAACCTGGCAAATGCAACACCCCAGCAGAACCACTAGGAAAATCCTAGTTAAACCCCAGCACCCTCCAACGCGATTGTATCACCCACTATACATCCTCCCGCATGTGGATCCATACGTTTGTACAGCTACTGTACAAAATCCATATGGTATGTACAGCGGGTGTATGAAATCCGTATAGTCTGTACGACCTCCCTCTGTAGTTGTTGCTTGTTGATCTGTGTGGGATATGTCCTTCCTGGAAGCTCGGTGATCATGTTTCTCGCTTCTCCATCTTCCCAGTTAAATCCTATATCTGACTTTCTCTCCATATATGTATCCTATCTCTGTCGAAATACAAGTGTGTGTGTGTCCTAATCACCAATTGACCTTTCTTTTATAACTTTATGAAAAGAGAAAACCCTAATTTCACTTTCACTTTAGAAAAAGTAATTTAATTTATTTTCCAAAGTAAACTTAGGAAAAGTAAATTAAAAACAACTGGTGTCCTAATTTAAGTATTTTGCATGCAAGGACACTTGCATGCAGGAAGACCTTCCTTGTTGCTTCTATTTTAACAAAGAGAGATGTTGAATTTTTAACTTAGCAGTATTATTTTCAAATTTTATTTCATCCCACGTATACTAATTGCTTTTCAACTTCAAATTTGCAACATAAAACAAAAGGATCACTGAAAGAGAACCATGCACATGAGTAGACACAATATTTACCCTGGGAAACCCGAACTTGGGAGAAAACCCAACAACCTTTATTGAGAAGAGTATTCCAAATAATAAGAGTATAACAACAACAATAGAAGAACCCTAGTTTGCAAGAGTTTAGCAAACATCACTTGATACATCACAATTTACATAGGGTGAACCCAATTGCATGGAGGGTGTGCACTATTGGAAAGAGAGAGAGAGAGATGGAAAACCCAAGATAGAGGTGGGAGAGAGATAAAAGGTCTTCAAGATTCTTCTTCTTCAATCTTCACTTCGCCCCATTAGACTTGCACACCACATAGAGAAATATGTGTTGTGTGAGTGTATGTTTAAATAGTGAGATAGAAAACTTTATTTATATTCATCAAGTCACTTCATTTTCACTCGGGGATGACTTGTCTTATTTGTTGGGACTAACTTGCTTGTTTTTCCACTTCAATTGCTATTTATTTGTTGACCATCTATTTTTGGAATATTTTGTATTCTTAGGAATGGTTGTCCACTATGATGATGCTATACTTCTTCATCACATGGACATATATTCACTGCATATATCCCAAATGTTGATTTCACCCACACTAAGAAGTCCCCATTCACTTCTTAGTGCTCATGTCAAATTCAACAATATGCTAGACTTGTGGTTTTCACAAGGGAGTGAAAGTCCCTAATAAAATAAATAATTCAAACACTCTAATATATAATAGATCATTCCATTATAGGAGTAGGCAATGTGAGAGTATCTTGGGGTCCATTCTCCACACCATATGAAGGAAAAATCATAGAGTGTTATAAGAAACAAACTCCATTGAAGGTGGAAAACAGTTGGTTTCCTTCTCAAGAAAACCAACGAGGTTCATGTTGATGAGCCATTATTTTCCTAACGAGGTTTATATTGATGAATTTTGTAGGTGAGATTCAAACCAATATGGTTGCAATTGTTATAAAAGCATGGGAAGAACAAGTTCTACTGGTAATAAAAGTGTGGGAATATGCACACATTAACAATGGAATCCAATAAGAATTTACTCTATTTGGTTAAAAAAATTCTTCAAGCAATTTCCAAGACCCAGGAAAATATTGGGGAGATGCTCAAGCTACAGAAGCGGAAAAATCAGATGAACCATAAATTTTTGCAGGACTCCATTCATTTGCAAAATGAGGTAAAGTATATCTTGGTAGCTATTGACAATGGAAAGGAAAGGGATTTTCTAAATAAGCATTCATCCAATCAGTCAACCGGAAAGCACCCATGGTTGGAAGAATCAAAACTGATTGAGCTTGGAAATCAGAAGCATTGATATCAATTGAAGTGTTGGGAGTGTGGAGGAAATCATTTCCTCTGTGAATGTCCATCAAGAAGCAGCCAGAAAAATTGAAGCCACAAAGTTTGCATGCATATGAACCAGTTGGAAAGTAAAGAAGAAAAGAAAATTGTTGAAATAAATGGTCTGCATGTTGAGATGGAAGGCCAAAGCTGGTAGGAGTGGCATGTAGAGATTAATGGACCTGATCCTGAAAAATACCATTTGAAAGAAGCAATGCAGGGAAGGACCTGCCACATTTTGTGAATTTTGAAATATGTGAACAATGTGTAAATATACATAAGCATTGGAACATTGAGGATAGTGTTGTTTTAAGGGGGAGGGTATTGTAACACCCCATTTTGGACCCCTAGAATTCTTTGGTTTAATGTGTGTATATGTGGTGTATAAATTCCTATCATGGATCTCAAGGCCAAGGCCCCGCTAGTGAATGGTCTTTTTATAAATGAAAGTAAATTATGTTGATAGACTATGTGCTCATAAGCCATGGAGAATGTAAAAGCTTGTAAATATGTACAACATAAATACAAATTTCTAAGGTTGGCTATGGGAGCAACTAAACGATGGGGTTGTATGATATTCACTAGGGACATGTGAGGGGGTGTGGGAGAGTCAACCCTTTATTTCCAAATGTTACCATGAGAACCCATGACTGCGTCCTTGCCACCCATTAACTCTACTGCAAGAGGTAGTTGAGAGATAAACTATGGAATTAATGAAAGCATGGCCAAATTTTAAAGATGTAAGGACAAAGGATGGGTGGGGTGACTTGACACAACCGTTATCAATTTCTTGTAAATATATGTGTCATCCACCTTGACCTGCGCATGCAATTTGTTGGGGAATTCATTTTTTTCTTGCATTCAACGAGTCTTGGGGAAGAAAGAGTAATCCAATTCATGAGTGTTATGAACTAGGAACCCAATTGAGTGTGTGCAATTGAGTCGAGAGCATGGGATCATGTGTATTTCCATGTTCTAAACTCTATGTGGAAGCTCATTGCTGAATTTTTTGTGTGTGTGATGCATTCCCAACAACAATCATAAGAAATCAGTGTCTACGGGAAGAGTCATTCCTATGACCATTGAGAATGCCTAGAACTTGTTGGGTTGTGGGAGTATGTGAGAGCGTTAAATATCTTTCAGTTTAGTAGTTAGGACCTCCTACACCTTCCCGGGGAAGAATTGAGGGAAGGAAACACCCAAGGGATTGGGTAGCAAGAGAATGGGACCTTCATCAAGATGCGTGTGGCGGTGAGGTGGGTGTCGATAATAACAAAATCCCATTGAGATGCTCGTAGCTCCATTGCATAACTCGTTGGCTTAGCAGTCCTTGTCTTTATTTTCTTTTGGATTGATAACCCAATGTGTGCTAACTTAGCCTATGGGTGGGTATCCTTTGTTGTGGGTGAGCCAGAGAGTCAATATCCTTAGTGGATAACATATCCCATCTTAGGGGTGATCTCTGAGTGCTGAAATAATACAGGTTACGCAGAGACCTACGGTTGGGTGGAACATTTCACCCACATAGCCATTTGCTTGGACCTTTTATAGATCAAATATAAGTGTTTCATGTTTGTAAATGCCATAATTTATTTGTGTTGAATCATTATTATTCATGTGGAGTTGAATGATACGATAACTTGAGTTGTGAATTAAAGGTTGTTCATTGCTTGGAGACGAGTTATCTCTGTGTATGAATTGCATGTTGATATGCTTGTTATGAATATGCTAAATTATGTATGAACTTGTATCTCTAATTCAATTGTACTCTTTGTTATGTATGTCTAATGGAATTTTTTCAAGTTCTATGAAGGTGTAACAAAGACAAAGGAAGCCCATATTTATTCCTTAGTCACCTACTTGAATCGACCAAGAATTAATCTCCAAAATCGGCAAAATCCCGTAGAGTTTCCAAGGATGAAATCACATTGCCGAAGCATAGGAAAAAAATGGCTAAGTATGGAAAATATGGTTTCCTACTAATATGCTGACACTGCAATGTGTTGGGCCAGAAGAAGTACACAAGCAAGAAGCTAATGCACAAGCAAAAGGATGAAAAGTGCGTGCACGACAGGAGAAAAGCAGGCTAAGAAGGAATCATCGCAGATAAGATAAAAAACATGTGCACGATGGAGGAAGAGGTGGAAGGAAAGCTACGACGAGGATGCCGCAATGAGCAAGAAAGATCCAAGTCGGTGGAAGAGGTAGGTAGAGATGTTAAGGTTGGAAGACAGAAGTCAAGGAAGACTACAGAAAGACAAGCCAGCGAAAGGAAGAAGTACAGTTTTGCGGCTATTTATGATCAATACAGACGAGCTGAAAGATGTTTCTGTAGCTAGTTAAGTGTATGGTTAATGTCTTGCAGGGATTTACCGTTTTTTATGGGCCAAAATTGATGTAAATCAAAGATGTTTTGGGGTTGTTGAGTCTGTAATAACTGATATGTACTCAGTCGACCCTACGTGGTCTTGAAAATATTATATATAGGAGGAACCTGACCTGTATAAGGGTTGGCTTGAGTCGTTTATTCAGTAGATGTCTATTGTTAAAGAGTTGTGTAGTTCTTAGTTAAACTTAGAGGAAGAGTTAGAGGAGGAAGACTCAGAGGAGAGTCTAGTAGAAGGAGAAGGTTGTTGAGCCTCAGATCCTACAACTGTGTGCGCGGACCTCCAGTAGAATATAAGAGTCGATGCAAGTTGTGTGCGGATCAGTAGGAGTAGATAGAAGAATAAACCAGAGAGCATAAGAGCAAGAAGATTGAGTGAAATAGACATATCTAAATAACAGTCTACATATTGCAGGCTGCAAGGTGCTATAAACCATTCTCATGCCAGATGGAGAGCACCTTGGTGGTTTTTCCCAGATGGGTTTCCACGTTATTTGTTGTGTTATGTGGATGAATGTGTTTAATGATGAATGTCAATGTTAATGTTTGCTTACTATGCATTATTGCAGTTACTACTGAATAAATGTTGCAGTAGGAACAGTCTATGGACATATGAGGGATTAAGGCACTATTAGAATTATATGTATGGCTTTATGATTCAGTTGTTAAGTTAAGGCATGTTTCATCTAATGTTTGTTCAGCACGAGTTATTAGACGTGTCGCGTTGTTGCTCTAGTTGTAGAGTCACTATGGTAAAGTCGTGTCGTGCATCAGTCGTGACTCATTACTGCACTGTTCTTTCCCAGTAGTAGACTCCATCCAGTCTCCTTTTTTGAGCACCTTGGCCACATACCAAGGGACTATCATCCCTCACTAACTACGAAAACATGGTTCTTGCAGTTACCCATAAAGATATCTCGGGTGATACTGTGCCTGCTTCGCGGGCGTTACCGACAGAACTTGCTCTATTAGGCCGATGTCTTGTGGTCTCTTATTGGTATTATGTTTTTGTTGAACCGTAGGTCTAGACAAGAAAAGGAAAGAGGACAACACAAGCGGCCAAATGTGGAATTTAGGAATTGGAGTGGAGGAGCAGCGTAGTGTGGAAGTTCTGACTTTCGACTCGCGATTAGGGAATTTTGTAGCAAAATCGACATCAATAGAGTCTTGAATGGGATGGAGTCAACGATGTCTACTTTCGAAGTTCAACATACGGACGTTGAGGAAGAAGCGATCACAGGTTTTGTTGTGGGTAAGTTGATGATACCAACTTCCAATTTACTATATTAAAAAAAGACGAATTCAAGAAGTCAGGGTTAATTTTTGTGGAATACGTTTGGTCGTGCTGAATTCCAACTCCTGACGTCAGAAACTTCGGAATCATAAAATTGGGATGATTTTTGTTGAAAATTGGTTGGATATCCCAACTTCTGACAATCGACGTCAAAAAATGTTAGACTCTATCAATTGGGAGTGAATTGTGGGAGATTTTTTTGTAGTTCATACTTCCCATTCTCGATGTCGAAAACGTCAAAGCTGGGAAGTCAAGAGCTATTTGGTTGGAACTCATTTAATGGTTTTGACTTCCGACTCTCGACATCGGTAGTATCGGATTCAGAACGTTGGGATGGTTTTGGTTGGTATTATTTGTGCAGTGTCGACTTCCAACTCCCAATATTAGAAATATCAAAGTTGGAAAGTCGGGAAGGTTTGGTGAAGGAACTATTTTGTGGTTCTGACTTCCAAGTCTTGATGTACAAAAGTCGAAGTTGGAAAGTAGGGATTGGCTATTATGAACTGTTGTGTGTTCCAATTTCTGATTTTTTATGTCAAAATAGTCAGGAAGGCTTGCAAATATTGGCACAGTGGAATTTGGATGGTCATAATCATGGGTTTAGCAATCGAGATGGATTATAACCATTGGATGTGATTGTTAAGTCAAAATTAATGATCGATTAAGAAAGATTAAGATTGATTAGGAATTCTATCATATGGACATATAAACTTCCGCATTGTTGGTATTATTTAGTCAAGAATTGGATGCCCGATTTGTGAAATGTGCTCTTCGATGGTCTAATTGATCGAGAGGGGCATAATAAATTGATATTGGAACAAAAAAAGAGTTAGTGGTGCCGAATGAGTTTCTTGTTGCCTCAAAGTAACGCAGAGGTGATCGGGGAGGTGACACAATGAGCCCAGATAATTTTATGGTGTCATGACCAAGAAGTTAATTTAAAATGGGGCTTGTAAAAACTTAAACCAAGGAGCATGTGTTTGAAGAATAGTCGAAGAATATCATGATAGTGTGTAGCAAAATTGATTGCAATGAGTCGATAAATATTCACTGTGGAGTGGTGTTAGTAATAATAAACATTTGGTGTGTTCATGGGTATTTGCGTTAATGTAATGGTCAATTACATTTGATGTATTTTGGCTATGGTGTGTTCAAGTCCTAGGTATATTAGTTGGTCCTAAGTAATGGGTTCTACATGATATTGATATGACATGTAAAGGAATCAAATTCCACATGTGAAGGATTTAAGAGAGTATGTAATATAGGTAAGAAGTGTAAGAATTTTCTCATAAAAAAAATATGATCACATGAACACTTTCCACGGAAGAATCTAACTAATGTTCACAAATTGGTGAAGGTACCAAAGACTCCTAGGTTTATAGAAACTTGTATGCATATGCATCATGTGTGATTTTTTTTAACAAATTAACACATAAAGGTTTCTCTTATGTCTCCTTCCTCGTGTGATATTTTAATATTATCATTATCGTATCAACAACAAATACATCTCTCATCACGGAACTAAGCTTCACTAGAGGCCCCACTTGGAACCTTATTATATTAAGTGATTAGCATGACATGAGACCATTGTAACAAAACAAGTACATTTATGTTTTCATTAACTTTAGAGTATATCAATGCAATGAAATGTTACTAGAAATATTTACATAGAGTGGGAAATATATTTGGAAAACAATTACTTTATGAAAGGAGATCAATTACTATACTTGGAAAAACACTTATTTAACTTGTCAATGAGGGCTTGGCATGTATTTCAAGTGGGTGTGGTGATTATCTCCACCTACGATTCAATACCCCCAAAGAGGGGAATGTTTTGTGCCCTCCAAACAATAAATGGGTGGGGGAATTTATGACCAACAGAAGAAGGTTGAACATAGTGATGGAAAAATTTCTTGATCCCTAGTTCTATAAGCATTTCTTCTAGTTCAAGCAAATCTTAGAGATGGATTGGGGAAAATTTACTTGTGAAAAAGGAGGGGATCGAAATTGTACCTCCACCTAACCCTCCATCCTAGTGATCAAATTTAAAGTACCTCAATATTATGATTATGTGGTGACCATTGCTTGGCATTGATATTTCTCGCTATGAAATACATTCGGACTTGGTCTGGTTGAATTTGGCCATGTATTGTTGTTGGGAATTTGTCTAAGTTATTTATTATAGTAATTTGTGTTTTGAAATAAATTAAACAATTCATGAAAGTCAATATGTATGTTATTTCCTTAATAATGTTAACATGTGTGTGTGTGTGTGTGTGTGTGTGTGTGTGCGTTGTTCTTGTCATTGTTTACTTATGACTGCATTTAAGTTGTTTCAAGTACTAAAAATAGTTGTGTGTAAGCTGCTAAGCTGCCACAATTTCATTTATCGATCTATATTGGGAAAAGCTACATCCTCCCACATCAAAGACAACGTATCAATTGTAAACAGCTATACATTCAAATAACAAAAGTCAGAAACAAATACTTTAAAATTACCTACATTGAAAAATTATATATTGCATAGGTAAATAGATACTCAATGATTGGACATAAATAAAATAAAAAAGTGTTAATATTCTCCATATAGTTTCCATGGACGGGCTCCTACATCAGGTCATTGCAAGTATGCATGCAATGAGAACAACATTATGGCAATGTTCTCCTTAAAGTAAATGGACCAACCAGGATACAACCAGTTACTGGTCACTCCTCAGTCTACCCTGGATAACCTGGATCTATGTCTCTCCCATGATTATCACATCTATATACTCGATACATTGCCCAAAATGTGGTGGGTCTAAGAATATTCTGTGCTACATGTCTCATCACCTTATCGATATCATCAAGTCTATCAGATACCCAAGGCGATTAAGAAGGGGGGTTAGGCTCATACTTAGAGTGAGTAGCCATCTTAGTTGGTTCCATCTAGAAGTAGGTCGATCTTGGGAAGAGCCAATAACAACACCTTGAAACTTAGTAATGTCGAAGAAGTTGGCATGTAAACGAAGCACAAACTCATCCCATAGTTTTGTAAGGAAAAATAGTAGAACCTCCCTATTATTGTAGGGAGGTTTATCAAATACCATGAATCACCTCTTCATCCAATTCTCTTTCCATGGTTGGAAATTAATGGAACCAATCCATTAACACACGTCTCTTCAGGACATTGGGTGATTGGTTTGTCCTGGGATTAGTGAACATACTATAAAGATCAACTTTGGTAATATTTAAATATTTGATTTGTTCCTTATTCATGCCAATGGAATAAATCTCTCTCATTCTATCCCTATATTTGGTCATATCAATTAACGAAGAATGAGCATAGTGAAAGGATTCAATGATATTGTCCAATGATGTGGCAAGGGATAACTAGGATGGTTTTCCTATGCTTGTTAATTCATGAATCAAATTCCTTAATTAATCAAATTCTTGGGCGAGTTCTTGTTGTGGGTTTTGATTCAGTTCTATATTAACATTGTCTTATGCTTGTGGGCTCTCATTGGATTCTAAGTTAATGTTTTGTTCTGGTTGTTCGTTCTCATTGGGTTCCATTACAACTAGATTAAATACTCTGCAAATTTAAAAATAAAANCCCCCTCCTGTGTTGGATGGTTGATTTGACCCCCCTCCTCTACGCACACATATTGTAAGAGCGTATGTGTCATGATTGTCATCTATGGGGTCGTTTAACAATGAAAAACCCCACAAACTTTTTTTATGTTTACCAATGATATGAAACACGGAGGTGAGTCTCAAATAGGAGCCTCACTCCTTAAGCTAATAATTCAAAAAGGACCTCGGAATAGCATAAACGAATCAATATACACAATAACATAAGAAGGAAAAACTAACATGTATTATGATGAGAATTTTATAGCCTTATAAAGGTTTACATGACGATCCATAATGGACAAAGTCGAACTAATGTAATTAATATCTAACTAATTGGTCATTTGTTATCATGAAAAACTGCACACCTGCGACAATTTCACGATTCATGCGGTATAGTGTCGTCAACATATAGCATGCACACATGCAAAGACACCTTCACAAGGTCTAAAGAGCATAACAAGCCCAAGATAGTCAAAAACCAAAAACAACGATGGTTAAACTCTGGTTACAAGCATTGTAGCGCGAGCTCCTAGAAAAACACTTGCGCTGCAACATGGAATATCCTTCAATACTCACACTACTAACACAAACGGAGAGATATCACCCACCAACGATGCATTGATGGCTCATGAAAGCTCCACTTACCCATTTGAATTCGAATTTGGCCTCCCACACACTTGGTTTCCTCAAATAGCCTCTTGGTGTACTTGGGAGCTCAAACTATGAATCCATGGGTTCACATTGTGATCTTGTCATTTCTTGGGCTCTTCTTGACCTATAAAAGAAGGCCATGGGCATGCTATTTGTGAGAAGATTTGGAACCAAAATTATGATGTAGGAATTGTGCTTGAGCTCTCATTTTTCTCACCCTCTTCCATTTTCCAAGAGTCTCTAAGCTCTATTGCCTCCTTCCTTCAAGGAGCAATTGTTCTTCCCATTTCATATTGGTTCGTTAAACACACTTCAAGTATTTGTTGGACAAGGAGGACCTCCCTTAGGATGATTTTTTTCCTCCATTGAGACCAAAAAAACAATATCATCCTCGTGTATAGCTCACCAACAAACACTATGATGAGTAGATCTCTACAAATAGTGATGTGAGAGCTGCTAGATCTGCAATATGAACTGGGATGCCCATGAATGAGCTATTGGGTGGCGCTAGACTAACTCTTGCAAAACAAAATGAACCGCTACTATTGAGGCTCTTATGATGAAAGAGAAAGCACAAAAAAATACTACGGTTGAAGTTGGAACTGGAGCTCAAGGGATGAAGAGATGGAGCAGGATCTGTTGTAACCGTGGAAAAAAAAGAAACCATTGTGCTTGAAACAAAACTGCAACCTGCTGCATTGCTAAGAGAAACAGATTGGTGCAAAAATGATGTGTGTTCGACTTATTCCGAGAGAACAACACTGCATCCATACGCAATTGGAATATGAGAGGATCTCACCTGTCCACATAGTGAGCTCAGTGAGCAAAGAGCAAAAACGATGAAGAAGAGAGTATTGTTGCTTAGGCTTGGGTGTGTTCATAAGAGATGAAGATTGAGTAAGTTATGACTATGGAACTGCTAGAACTGAGATGTGTTGAACTGAAAAGAGGCCACATGGGATTGGGATGAGAAGTTGTGAAACACGAGCAAGAAACGGATAACCGAGGATAGGCCGGAGGATGATTGTGTTGATGACTGGGCGAAGGATAAGATGCCTGAGAACTATGTGGCGACCAAAGAGCCATGGGGAAAATGGCGGCTAAATGAAGTTGGGCGTGGAGATAGAGACTCGAGATTAATTGAGTGGGAATTGAATGCAAATTGGAGGCTGTAGCAATTTCCATAGAGAGGAAGGAGGCATCGGGATCAACGCTTGGGAGCTGGAAGGAGCAAGCGTGATATGGAAAGCTGGAGATGCGCGAGGAAGCTATGGATTGAACTGGTGGCTAGGGAGAAAAACCTGAGGGCATGCAAAAGCGTGAGTAGATTGGGAGGGCAAAAAATAGAAAAATAGGAAACGTAGATGGGAAGCCTGTCTAACACTCGAGCTTCCCTTAAAAACCAACCATAGCGCATACGTATAAGCATAGAGAGATTCGATTAAACTGATATCTATTATTGTTACTTTTTTTTAACCATAGCTTAATGGAAGCTTATTTAAATCTTAATCAAGATGCATTTAAGTATAATAAGATATGATGACCTTGAAATGAATTCAAATTGTACACTTGTTACACTCTCGTTAATCCTATTGATCTGCTCAAAGAAGTCTAAAATAGCCTATCCAGGTGTAGCTAACCACTTAGTTTTGTAGAGATGTGTGATGGTTAAACAAATACTAAACATTAAACTAATTACCAAATCCTTATAAATATCCATTTAAGATATAACATAAATATTAAACTAAGAAAAAAAAACATAAAACAAGTATTACTTAATAAAAACAAAACAAAAACAAAAACTTATACAAAGTATAAAACTTTAGCCAATTATGGATTTATAAATAATTAAATAGTGAATTTTTAACTAAAGCTTATTTAAATCTTAATAAAAATGCTTTTAAGCATAACAAGATACGCCAACCATGAAATGAATCTCCATTGTACACTTGTTACACTCAACTTAATCTTGTTGATCAACTCAAGGAAGTCCAAAATATAAGATAATATCTAAATATCTATCCAAAAACTTATACAAAGTATAAAACTTTAGTAAATTATAGATTTATAAATAATTAAATAGTGAATTTTTAACTAAAACTTATTTAAATCTTAAGATGCATTTAATCATAACACAATAGGATAACCATAAAATTAATCTTCGAACTATATCTTCAAAATATGAGATAATATTTAAATACCTATTGATATAATTAAAAATTAATATAAAAAAGTAATAATTAAAATTTAAAAAAATATATAAATGTTTTAGGACACATGTAAGAAGATGGAGATCGAGAAAACGCTAGGTTATAAGGTGATCAGGCTTGCAATTCACTTTGTTTCGTTTTATGTTAAAATCTGAAACAAAATAAAAATGTTTAAGAAAATCTTACTTTCCAAAAAATATTATTTCTTTGAAAAATCTAGATTTAAAAGTAACTCATTAAAAAACATATTTTTCTAACAAATTATTTAAACATATTGCGTGTGAATTAGGTCTAAGATGTATTTATCATATCGTCATCGATTTAGTGGCGAATAGTTTTCTGCCATTTACATATATTGTACTTCCCTTGCAAACTTGGTTTTCCCATTTAAAAATATTGATATATAGTGTTTGTTTGTGTGTGTTTTTTTTTTTTAATTTGAAACCTTTTGGTTCTTTTAAGTAAATTAGTTTGAATAATTAATTTGGTTATCTTACTTAGAATTAATGAACTAAATTATTATATGTTTATAGTATTGACCCATAGTTTTGGGTTAGGTAATTTTATAAATACTTATATTAATATTAAGAAGACATTCAATTGCAGTTCATTCCATCCTTAATTTTTTTTCTGTTATGTTAAATTTCAACAGGGTTGTTTTGTTATGGCGCGTAAATGCGGGCAAATTGAATCGTGCAAACCTTAAACCCTCGGGCTGTTTTTTTATTATAGCAACGTATAAATAAGAGCAAATTGAATCGTGCAAAACATGCACTGCAATTCAAGAAGCCACCAAAATTACAAATCGTCAAGCTGAAATCGGAAGTTTTAATGATAAAAATGAAGCGTTGAAAGGAATATTGCTGTTTGTCTAGATCTACAGCTCGTCTATTCCATAAAGGTTTTCATCTGTGGAAGCTCTTCGGTCCTTGTGAGCGTCCCCAAAAGGAGGAAATACGACCATGGACGGGCAATTGCTGTGTGGGTAAATTGGGCATTCGATAACAGTGGAAGCATCGGATTTATCAACACATATATACACCTGAATCAGTTGATGCTTTCCCTCATTGCTTGTGTTGCAATCGATTCCTGGGAGCTCGCCAGTGCTTTGCCTAATTGCTTTTTGTATATCCCTCAAACTGTATTCACTTCCATCGGGTTTAATACCTGCAAACATTAAACTGCCGATTAATATTCCACATCTACTTTTTTCAACAAGAAATTAATTTGACAGTAGCCTCATGATATATGATCACCAGCTGCTTTAAGAGCCCCGAGAATGTCTATTTTCTTTCTCAAGGAGAGAGCCTTCTGAAAGTATGAATGCTCATCAAGATTCAGAGAGCAAGTGCCATGTTTCTCCCACTCGTGTCCCCAGAATTTGTGTCCGTCGCTGCTTGGACAGCTTAACGACCCCCAATACCTGTTCAGCTCCTCCTTCAGATCTGAAATCTGCAAATTTTGTCACAATATATAAAAACGGCCATTAATTTTATTTCATGAACGACGTCCTACCAGATGTAGTACATTAAGAGAAAATATAGAATTAGTGGTACCTTTGAGTATTCGAATTCTCGGGAGGAACCACAGAACTGTGGCCATTTACCAGTGTTGTAGTTGGGCCAGAGGCCATGAATGGAAAATTCTGAAGCAGGCTTTCCTGTTCTAGGGTAACAGCATCCTCTGCGCGTATCGCAGTATGAACCAGGCCACTATATTTACAAGCAATTAATTACCATCAACATACACAACAAACAAATCTAACGCCGAAAATGAATTTGAGGTTCAGAATTACTTCATGGAAATACCTGTTGAACGAAGTAATAGAAATCAAAAGATCTGGCAATGGCACCAATGGAACAGCACTCGAAAATGATGAGCGCGAACATTATCCAACGTCCATTGATACCCCGGTTGATCCCCATTTCAAGGATTCTGTGCAATGAACTTTGCTCCTTGTTACGATGGCTGGCTATATCTTATATGAATCTGATCTTATAATATCATGAATGAATAAACTGTGTGGATGAAAGGCGATGACAATAACTTATATATACAGCTTATAATGAGGCTTTCAATTTATACACAGCTTATCAGGTTTTTAATTTAAATGTTGGCGTGGAATTCTCTCCATTTGTGGTAATTTAAGGTACCACACAAGAAAAGGTTGAGAAGTTTCGTTTCACATAATTTACATGATTCAGAAAGGTGGTGGGCAGTGGTCCCTTGTCCCTGCTGTTGTGGTGGCATATAATTAAATTGCAATTTGGTACATTAGAAGGCATATTCTTCGCAGTGAGAATTTCGTTCGATTTAATATGACCGGTGAGTGGGTGGCGTGGCTTTGAAGCTTTCCATCCTCATCGACACTTCTTCGCTGGCGTAAAGAAAAGTCTCTTCTCAGAAAAGAAAAAGTATAACGTGACGCTTTCAAGAAGAATCCTTAGCATTGTGTTTCCATATACTCCGTCAAATATGGGAACTTGTGTCCAACTATATCTTTGTGTCATCAATGATCATACCAACGTTCTTCCCATGGATATAATTATTGAACAAGTTGAATCTCAACATGTTTGTAGTTTTTTGCCATGTTTGTAGGCCTGCAAGTACTCCATCAAATATGGGAACTTGTGTACAACTATATCTTTGTGTCATCAATGAGCATACCAACGTTCTTCCCATGGATATAATTGTTGAACAAGTTGAATCTCAACATGTTTGTAGGCCTCCAAGTATGGAGTAAGCTATCTAATCGATCATTTGCATCGGGCCACGGACACGTTGTGAGTGATAGCTTATTTCGTTATTTTTCTGTAAAACCAGATTTATCTAATTCTGAAATCGTTTAATGAATTTAGATTCCTACAAGTATTTGGAAGCTCATTATTTGATTTTTTTCTTTTTTCTTCCAAAGAAAAAATTCGTAAATATTTTATTCACATTCAACAGATGGGCTAAAAGGTCCATTATACAAAAAACCAACTATGAAGTTGACATTACATACCGATATTTGCCTCATGAAGAGCACAAAATACCATTATCATATCTAAAATCCGATCCAATTACATACAGGAAAATACCTCATAAAGAGCATAATGTTTACCATTACTTTGCAGCAAAAATCATCAAGTGTGATCATAGCAGACTTTCTTTTTATCATTCCTGATAAATCAGGTCAGATCAACTGTGATAAAGAAGGTGATCAACTGTGATAAAGAAGGTGATCATAAGCAAAAAAACCCAGAGCAAAACTAGCTGGCTGAAATAGTCTCAAAATACCCAGACCAAAACTATTTGATCTTAAGATAGAGTGATGATTGCTGTCGCAAATTTATTATTGGTTGTTAAAATTTAATGTGTTAAGATTCACAAGTTTATTGTTAGTTCTTAGATTTTAATGTGTTAAGATTCTTGTGGATGATTGAATTATTGTTAGTTGTTAGATTTTAATGTGTTAAGATTATGGTGGATGCTTGAATTTTAATATGTTAAAATTCAACGATCGAAAATAAATTACAATAACAATGGTTGCGCGGTTGATTAATTTTAACCTATTTAAAAGGTAACTATGTAAAATTCCTTACAATGATTTTGATTATTTTTAAATTAAAAAATTGTGCCATCCCATTTTCTCATAAACATTCGAATAAATAGCCGTTCGATTAACATGGTTAAATGTGAAAGGTATTTATCCACTTTTACTATATCCCATTAAAGCGTTAGATATATATTGGGGTATTACTATTTATCCACTTCCAACATATTTCATTCATTTTATTAAATAGTGGTTGATGCATTAATGACGAATTTTGAACATGGTGGTCGATGCATAGGTAGTTTTTGATAAATTTTGATGATGTCATGATCAAAACATTCACTTGGAAACAACTTATTTCTAATTAAGTTTACATATTTAATTTATAATATGGTAGTGTTCATATCAACTTATGTGCGACCATCTAATGAAATTGTACATACAAACTAATCTCACAACCTGTGTTCTGATCTTCTTAGGCCTGATACATCTTTAGTCGACCCTTCCTCTATTTCCTACAGGCCTTACAGACCTCTCTATCTATGTATCCCTCTGCTTATTCTCTCTGTCTTCTGTCTATGTCCCTGTCTCCTTTGCTTCGTAGGCTTATATATATATACATACAAACAGAATTTTGAAACCAATTCTGGTTCAGATCCAATCATACACTCAACAATATCCTACAATTCATCAACTGTTATCTATTTTAAGTAACTTTCAATACTATCTCAATTACTCGCTCCACTTGACATGGCTTACTTACATGACTCATCTAATGACACGTCACTCACCTAGTGACTCATCTAAATTACTCACCATCATCTAGAATCACATATTTTACATTTATTTACAAAGTGATAGTTCGAAGACCATCAATTCAGAATTTAAGACCCCTTCTAGGCCTAATCATACTTTGAACTTGAATTTGGATGGAGAGCAGGATGCTCCTACATCAGACTCCCCAGGAAGAAATAAATATGACTTCCTGGTCATAACCTTCTATCTTCAGTATGCCTGGATCCCAAACTTTATTCTATAACTGATCATCCATATCATCATGTTGTTCTGTCTTTTTCATCTTCAGTTCTCCTGGTTTCCAAATTTTATGTTGCAATGCTCCACTAGCCCTACTTCTGCAATCTTCTTCTATCACTTTCCTTATGTCATTGTTTTGTCTATTTGCTCTACTGATGTAAATCTTCATTATTTCTTCATACCTTCTCTAATACATCTTCACCATCAGCAACCTTAGTTCTTCAATCTCCATGTCCAATCTATCCTTTGACTGGTACACATACATCTTCTTCTCTTGAAACTGTTGTTGTCCTCTTGATTCTCTGCTGCTATCCACTAAATTATAAAATAATTCAGTGCTTTTATTTGTTGTCTGCTCTTTTCCGATGCTGTCATCAAACATGAAGCAGTCATGTTTATCAATCTTTGGATTGATCAACCAGTCTTCTAACATTTCTAACTCTTCATCATAATTTCCGAAGTTAGAAAACTTTCCTTTGTCTTCATTAACCAACTCTACAATAGTAATTTATTCGAGGGACCGATCACCCCTTTGAGACAATATAGTCTCTTCCTGTGTCATGACAAATTTCTTCCCTTCTCTGTCAGCAACACATCTATCCAAATATGCAAGTGTTCTCTTTTGTCTATCTCCATGAGACCATGTCATCTCGTCCTTCAATCCCAGAACAAACTTTTGGCTTTGGTCCATGTCAATAATACATGGATACTCCTTCGTTTCTTCATTTACCTCTGGGGAAACCTTACAAGGTTCATCACACATTATTCCTGCAAATACACACAATTCATTAATTTCAAAAACATTGAAATTTTTATCTCTTATTGACTTTCTTATCAGCACATTCCTTTGTTGATCTAAACTCTCCTAAGAGTTCATGAGACTTTTAGCTAGTCCCTCTTCTAAACCATATTTTTCTAAGATGACTTTATATTCTTCTTCACAACAATGAAGATATTCTTCTGTCAAGGGTCCAATTCTTCTTTTGCCTTTCTTCCCCAAAGCATTCATCCTATGCTTCACAACCTGCATACACACATCTTTTAAGTATTCTTCAATACCTACAGTCATACACAAACCATTATATTTAAAAAACGAGACTCTGAAGTCCCCATTGATATCTTTTTTGGCATCCTTCTTTTGTATTGGTCTGACCACAACATCAAACTTTCACCATCACCTATTTCTCTAATGGTCTGATACACATGATGTATACACCCTTCATATGGTATCCTTTCATCTTCTATTACAACAGAATCATGTTCTGTTATCATGCTTTTGGAAAGCACGTCTTCTTATTCTTCAGACTTCATGACAGTCCAAGATGACTGTTCAACTTTCTCCTTCATCAGAATGAAATTCTGATTCTTCACTATAGAAATGTCTTTGCACATTTCTTCCTTCATCTCCAGATCAACTTCAATTGGTTGTGTTCCTCCATCAAGCAACTCATCAATGAGTTCCTTTTGGCTGCAATACTTCAAACCTTTCTTCATTTGAGAGACTATCTTCATCATATTTGACTTCATCAAATTTTAAGACAGTTTCAAAAGACTGCCTATCATCTGCAACAAAACCTACAATCACAAATAAATCATCAGTCTCAAAAACATAAGACCTTTTGGTCTCATACAGCCTCATAGTCATCTCTCCCATAAGCTTATATGTACTCTTTATAGAATTCATGAGACCCTCAATTAGTCTCTCCTTTTCTGCTTCATTATCCTCTCCAAGCAAAGGACCCTATTCAAGTTCACAATATGAAACCTCCATCTCAGATTCAACTTCTCTGAGTTCTTTCTTCAATTCAGCAAACATCTTTTGTTGTAGCTCCACCTGTAGTGAATGTCATCTTACCTTCTTTTTCATGACCCAACCATACCTCTGGTTTTCTTCTTCAATAGCTTGCATATGCTTCTCAAAGGACAAAATGTCTCTTGCTAACTCTAGCAACTCCCTGTTCCATTCTTCTTGACTTCCTTTCTTTTTTCTTCTATTGTGGCTTTTCTCTGAACTTCTGCAATGACCTTCAGTAGTCATTGTTTTTGTCTCCTTCTCCTCTTTTGTGAACTTCATCCTGTCCACTTGTGGATTGCTTCCCTAAGCCTCCCTCAACAAGTCTCAACACTTGTCTATTATACCTCAACAAGCTATCTCTCCTTGAGCTTGTCATTTTGGTATCTCTGGTTTCTTATCCTCTAGAACCTTTTGAGCATCTCCTTTTCTCTTCTCTGCTTCTGAAGTTCCACTTCTCTTTTGAAAACATACACTATTCCTCTCTTACCCAACTTCTGTTGGATTTATGGGTTCTACCACTGCTTCCTTTCCTCCAGAACTTCTATGTTCTTTGTTGCTATAAATTCACATAACCAGAGTCAAAATATAAACATCAATTAGTCCATACCTTTATAATTTTTCACTTGTACATTTGGCTATAATATCTCCACTGCTATCTTCAAAAGATATTCCTCTTCATCAACAACAGAATTGTCCTTTAGCACAAATTCCCCAGTTGTTATTGCTGCAATCTGCAATCTGCAATCTTTCATCAATCCACAAGGCTGTCAAATCCTTTCAAGGATTCTTTTGCATTCCTATGTGGCTAATCATCAACTTTAACCACACATCTTTTGTCTGCAATCAATCCTAAATACCCTCTTATGTGACTAACCTTCTCACACAATCTTTAGTCTTCTACTTCAAAATGAATTGAAATCAGAAATGTATTTACCTCTTACGCGACATCCTTGTTCTCCCCTCCTCGTGCATCCCTGAGCTTCTCCTCATGCTCAGGAAGTGAGCTACATCCAAGCTTTCATAGAAAGTCTCCTTCTTGCCATTAATACCACATCTAGCATTTTCCACAGCTTGATCCTATGGTATTATAAGTTCTCTCCTATAGAACTTCCTTCAAAGTCTCAACTGATCAACTGAGCTACCTCACAGAATCTTTGTCCTGCTATGATACCAAATGATGCTAACCCAAACTAGAATACTAAATTCAAATCACCAAATTGAAACAGTAAACCAATTTGAATCAGCTTCCTCGGGAATAGTTAGGTTCTAAATTTAGTAGAACCTATAAACTTCGTTGTTCGGCTAAGTCTTTCTGCAATACCTTTCTGCAACTTGCGGGATGCGGGATGTGGGCATACATTTTTCTAATTAAAATGGACCTCCCGCAATTACGTACCCGCAACGCTATTTCCGCATGCGGGATGTGGGATGCACCTTTTCATTTTTTGAATTACGACTCCCGTAAATCTTCTCCCGCAACTTCAGTCCGAACCATTGATCTTCTGTGGGGCGGATCTGAACTGTCAATCTTTATTTTGATGTGGATATTGTCCTCAACCGTTGATTTCTTTTGCAGAACATTTTTTACTCGTTGATCTTTGATCAAATGTATAACTTCATTTAACTTTGCAGATCTAACTTCTTTTACTGCGGAATTTGACTGCCACCTTCAGTCTTCATTGATTCTTGCATTAATCGATTTCGCTCCATAAATTACAACAAGGTTAACTCTCCACGTGCATTTAATTAATGAAATCCTCAAGGATTGTTTACCTAATTCTCCTTTAATTGACCAGAGAATCAATCAATCGATCTCTATTTCTCCCACTTTCAGAAACCTTGAACTCATTCACAGACTTGTCAATCTTTTACTAAAATTAAACAAGCATTTAACACACCATTAGATCTGGACCTTTGATCTATTTTCCTTTACGAATCTAATCTTTAACCAGTAGATCTTTCTATATCCAATATCCATCGTCGATCTGACTTCCTTTGCAGAATGTTCTTCCTTCCACTATTCTTCTGCGAAACTTCTCCCAGTTGCCGGATCTTCTTACGCTTGATCTTGTCTGTCCAAACCTACACAGGTTTAGATATCAGTTCTCATCGATTCTTGCATTGATCGATTTCGCTCGGTAACCTGCAACAAGGTTAACTCTGCATGTGCATTTCATTAATGAAATCCTCAAGGATTGTTTCCCTAATTCTCCTTCGATTGACCAAAGAATTGATCGATCGATCTTTGTTTCTCCCACTTTTAGAAACCTTGAACTCATACACAGACTTGTTAATCTTTTATAGAAATTAAACAAGCATTTAGCTCACAATTTCACACATTCAAACAGAAAGCAATTTACACATAGAGAATTATGTCAAAATAGGATTTTTCATTCATCTAATGAAACTGTACATACAAACTAATCTTAGAACCTGTGTTCTGATCTCCTTAGGCTTGGTACATCTTTAGTCGGCCCTTCCTCTGTTTCCTACAGGCCTTACAAACCTCTCTATCTATGTATCCCTCTACCTATTCTCTCTATCTTCTATCTATGTCCCCTATCTCCTTTGCTTCATAGGCTTATATATATATATATATAAACTTTTTCGAGTTCCACTTGAAATTTCATTGCATGAGGATTTTTTAACCTTAGGTGAGAGTTTAAACGGTAACAGATAGTCATGGAGAAAAATATGTAAATGTTTTCTTTATAATCCATAAAATGGCCTTTCTGTCTTCCATAGTAGTCAAGTGGAGGACCAAGGATATCATTATTTGGGGCTTATAAATTGTAATGTGAATCTTCTCAAGATTCTCTCCATGTACTATTCTTGATCTTGTTCTTGTTCTTGTTAACTAAATTTCATTTAGTGGTATGCAACTCCCCCTATGTGTATATAGGCATTAAGTTGTTCTAGCATACCATGGACAGCGAGTTATCTTTTGAAGGAAATTTGAGGAGAGACTTGCGATTAATATACGCTTAAAAATTCTTATCTATGATAGCCTGCAAAGAACTCTTGATAAAAAATAGTATACCTTTTTTCAACCTCGTACAACTTCATAGTGCCATAAACAAATATGATAAAATATTTTCTTATCAACTTAGCTCTTAATACTCAGTCCCTACATCAAGTACCTTTTTATGTTTGTAAGGTAATAAGCATTGGTGAATTCCAACTGCAATAGGGCTTGTTAACACTAGATTTCAACTTATAAATCCGAGTGTTAATCTACCTGAAATATTCATGGATATCATTCAGGTTGAGCTTAGTGTTACAAATGTTCGCCATCCAGCATCAACAGTTGATGAGTACATTACAGAGTGGATTGGTTAATTTATCCACTAACCCAACATCGACAGTGCAAAGAGTGCTTTCCAGACTTGACACATGGTCGCATGTCTTTATCATCACAAGATAAATGGTTGAACAGAGTTCAGATAGGTTATTTCTAAACATGTGTAGGAAAAGCATACATCTTAGGCAAATATGGATATGTGATACATCAACAGTGGAGGCCCCGTATCTATAGACTTAGCACAATATTCAGAGTTAGTGTGGGAGGTCGAAAACCCCCATAAGGTGTGATCAATGTGAGTTATAGTGTTATAATTTTCATGCTATGATCATGTTGTTAAACACCCTTTGGGTAGATATGCTTGGTGTTCAGTTTTAGGCAATCTAGGAAATTGTTATTTTTTGCAATTTCTATTATTTGCAATCGAAAATTTTAGCAATTTTTTGAAACGGGTCTGATCAACAATCCAATTTCATATTTGAGAACCCAGTTGGATGATTTTCCCATGTTTTGAGTTTCATCAATTTTCTAGGACAAACTATTTTTAGCGGGTGACTAGATATGTGGGGTCCCAAAATGGAAAACAATATCAGTGTCCAATTTAATGTTATTTTAGGCACTTCGAATTTTTAGGGATCAATTGTGTTTTGGCATGGTATATATGGCTCGATGGGCCCACAAATCAATCCAATATCCTTTGAAATTATGTCTATGAAAAACTAACAAAAGTTATTTGATATCGACCTTCATGCCCCCATTCATAAATTTCATAGTCCATCAACATTGCAAGTAACACCAAAGTTGAAGAAGAACTAAAAATAAAATTGCAATTTTAGAACTCATCATCGTTGGATTAGCTCATGACCTTAATAAGCAGTCAAGTGGAATCATCAACCACTAAACAAACAATTACATTAATTCTAGGCAATTATGAGTTGGTTTTGTACAATTACATGAATTGTAACAACATGTTGCAATAGTGGATTTCAATTCTAGCACTTCTTATCCCTCAAACAACATCACATTTCAATTCTAAGCATGATCTAATGGAATTCACCATAACATCAGACATGAGCAAAGTTAATGTAGGAATTTTGGAAGAATATATGTAGTGTTGGACACTTTATTACAATTTTTAGAATGGCTTATTTTGTTTACTCTACCAGCTAGTAATCTTGGGCTTTTAGCATTATTAAGGATCTATTGTTTATTTTTTCAAAGAGAGTGCAACCAATCGGGCTCTGAAGCTATGGGAGAAGCCTATAAGCTTATAATATTTTCCATTTAAAAATAAGCATATAAATAAAGTTTTAAAACAATTTAAGTAATTCCTTACCATTTCTTCTTAAGATCTTATAAGTCAAAGTTGGTCTTAATGGACATTAACAATCAAAGTTTTTTACTAGTATTATGCCTTTTTCATATTTAGTACCACATCATCATCCAAACATTGTTCCCTACTCATTTGAAACGACTAGTGAGTTTCCATGATAAGACACCACAAGTACAACATGTACTTCATGTAGGAGATAAGGATGACTAGCCTTAGGTGGGCCACAAAAACACAATACAATTAGCATGATTGCCGACTGTACCAAGGATATTGGATTATAGTTTTCAATACTTTGTTTCTACATGGTAATGACAACGAACACCAACAATTCCATCAAGAAACCTGTTGAATTTTATGTTAATTGTAGCACTGTTTCTCAAAGCACTTACTCTCAAATGGGATTTACACCAAAGCCATGCAAGGACAGCTACAAAGTTTACTTCCTTCTACTCAAATAGAGACCTTAGGGAAAGTAAGTTTGTTGCAGCTACTCAGTTGCAAAACATAAGCCTAACACTTTGTGGGAAGTAGACTATTTGATTCATAGAGGATATAAAGGCCTGGAAAGCTCTATTATCTAAAAGCAATGGATACCTATTAGTAGTAGAGGTAGTTTTTCAAGATTTATAAGTGAGGATGACTATAGAATATTAGATTATGGGGACACTATAATTGATGCCCAAAATCTAAATAAAGAATCCTTGAAATTGTCACAAGAATAACTACCCACTGTAGCACAGTTTCAAAGAAAAACTTGTTTCTCGATTAAGGTAGGAAATCAAATATGAACTCTGATTTCATGGACAATTTCATAGATGAAGCTAAATTTGTATTGCTAGTAGATGCATATGATTTAACACTTTACCATCACATTTCTAGTTCAAAAACTCCTAAAAATAAAGGGTGCCCTATGAAGAAGAAAAAGGGGCTTGAATTGAGACCATGAAGAGAATGTATTTATAAAGTACTTGAAAAAGACAACCATTATTGAGGTGTTGGAGGAAGCAAGACTTTAGTTATGAGAAAATCAAGCCTTGGTATTTGCTCTATGTAGTGCATGCTCTTATGTTATTATTGTTTGTTTGATAACTTTATTACCCTTGATTGTAATCAGTCATTAAGTTCAGGGCAAAGAATGGTGAATCAAGACTCTAACTAATTCCAGTATTTAATTTTACAGCAACTCCTGATATTCAGTATGAAATATCAAGCTTGATGGTCATTGTAAATGTGGGTATCATAGGCTATCAACACGTTTTCTATTTGTGGGTGATCTCATGGGAAATTGTTTGATATATTTCTTAAAGAAATTTGAGGAATATCTTGTAAAAAGTCAAGAGGAGCTATTAAAGAAAAACATTATTGCATGGTTATGTGTACTCATTCGATGGAGGTTGGACAATTGGCAATGAATTTGAACTATATATGCCCAATCATATAGTTCTTGTATCTCATATACTCTGTTGGTGGGACAAAATTTGTGGTACTACTAGGTGTCAATTTTTAATTGACTAAAACGATTTCCCATTGTAAATATGCAAAAATTTTGAAAAATAAAAAAATGGAGAAGGCAAAAAAAATGAGAAAGACTTACCCAAAAGGTTTCTTGTATAAGTAATAAAGAGATGGCATTCATCATTAAACCCTATTAAATTGAAGTGCACTTTAAACTAAAGGAGTACTCTCGAAACAAAGTGGAGTTCCCTAAGTGATTTTCCAAAAATAAGGGCACTTAAAACTAATCATGGATCCTAGGTAATTTCCCACCATTCTAATTAGGTCATTTTGTTCAATATATTTTGTATATTTGTCCCACCACAACCTTCTTTGTAGCTCATATTTTCCTTTTATCCATCTAAACCAAATTTTTCCAGCTAGGGCTTTGCCCATTCATTGGAAGTCGTGGATTCTGAATCCTCTTGAGCACCTAGGTAGGTAGACTTTGTCCATTTTTTCCAAGAATGACCTTTCTAATGGGAATACCTTGAATTTATTTGATTTCCTTATGATTTTTGGGGGGAGACACCAATACAAAAATAAGATATAGAAATGGGGACTTTAGAATGGATTCTATGAAAAGAACCTTCATCGCCATGGATAAGAAGCAAAAGGTCAAAGATCCACTCAAGATATATTTATGAGGGAATTATGTACCAAAGGGGAACTAAGAAATTTTGAGGGGAGAAAGCCTATTTGAAAGCCTAAAATGTGAACTATATTGTTTTGGATATTCATGGAAGTATTTCAAATATGGTTAGAGATTCCCCTAGATTAATTAGGGTCCCATAAGCTAGTGAAAGGTTATCCAAGGTTCTTTTGAAATATTTGGTTTCCTTAACTATCTAAGATCCAAGAATTATGATATCGTCCACTAATCAAAGGTGATAAAGAGAAAACAAATACTATATGCCAATTCATACCATGAATCAAATATAGAAAGTGGAAGAAAAACTATCTTGTAAATATTGGAATTGCACCACAACTCATTATATGAAATAACTCTCTAAATAATACTCCAAATGTACCAATATCAAATAGTCATAACATCAATGAGTGATTAATGCATGTAATATCCATTATATATTAATTTCTAAACCATTCCTCATGTAGAGTCTAATTCCTAGCCAACCCATTTACTTATCGCTAAAGATCCCTTACATTGCCCAAAGGGATCATGATGTCCTAGTACATAAAATCAAAATTCTATACAAGTGAACATATTCTGCATTTATAAGGGGTAAACACGCTCATCTAAAAATAATCTCCAATTAACATGATAAAAGAGCACAAAAATAAATAATATACATAACTTCAATTTTAGATTTCTCAACCATTATTGAAATTGAAAACAAAAATACATAATATGCATAACTTCAATTTTAGATTTCTCAACCATTGTTGAAATTGAAAAAGGCTATAGAAGTTTTATATATTTAACATATTAGCGTGGAGGCCAAAAGTTATGAGTGCCAAATAAGTTCCTTGTATTTGAGGAATGGCTCTTATAGTTGTTTGTGGCATATTGTTCTTGAAGCATGATGAATCAATAAGCCATCCTTCAAAAGAGATGAAAGATGGGGCCACAAGATATTCATTGCAAAAGGTACTGGAAAATATCTCCCAGCTAGAAATCGAAAACATGTCAAGTGAAATCATAAAGCACAATAATCTGAAACTAGAATAAATGTGCATCTTGGCCAAACTAATAAATATCTATGTGATTTTGTCCCATATGTGCATTAAACAATGCCAATATGTTTAGTAGAATCTTAAACTGTAAGGAAGGTAATATCTCCCTAGTTATTTCTACAATGTAGCAACTGATTACACTAATGTCTGAGTATCGAAAATTAACCATCTAGCTAAGTATGTAATCATCAAATGAAAGATATGATCTTATTCACGTTGTATGATAGTTTTTACCCATATACCTTTGCAGCTTCTAGCATGCAGCACCAGTAGCTTCAAACTCTAGTTCCACCAAAGCAACACCCCAACATAATGCATACATCTTCTAAGCAGTTTGTCCATATAAATTGCAATACTGGGATTTGTGAATAGTTATGGTAAACCAGAAAACATAGTGTGTACTACACAATTAGCACGCAATCATTGTTCCAAATTCGATCACAACATCATGTGTTGCAGCACACACATACAAATCCATCCATTATGTTTCCCCATGTATATATGAAATAAAGCTTGCTAAACCATTCTAGTTTATGATAAATAAGGGAAAACTGTAGGTTTAGTACAATGATAAAAGAGACAACTAAAAATATATTATCAACAAATGGCAAAGATACAAATTTAACAGTCCACCATTGCCATTGTGATAAATACATAAATTTTGATAACAGATAAAATATCTTGGTGATTGAATGGCCAATTCTATCTTGCATTGTTCTATATAAAGATTGACTAGAGTCAGAAATACGATGATGGAGCAGCATGTCCATTTATTCATGAAATTTTAAGAGCAATAAATAGAAACATGAAAAGGTATATATTACATAAGCATTCATCTAGAAGAGATTTAGCACATAAAAAATATTATTTGAGATCAAACAATATAGTATTGTGCCATATAGACATAAATTACATATTGAAATAGTTAACACCTCTTTTGCAAGTTGAGTTCAATTATTTTCCTTCTACACTTATTGTAAACATCAAGAATTTCCAACCAACTTGGAAACTACAAAGGTAACTCATCCTTGAGCATGCCTCTTTAAATATGTTATTTTCCTTAAAAAATTTCAAAACTTCCATAAAGATTACATATGTATACCCTTAATCCTTTGTTTGCAATGGCTCTCACAGAACATGCTTTCAGGTACTTTTTTAAATGAAGAGCGAGGTGGCAATAAATTATTTTGAGGAGGTGATACGATGTTCAAGTAAAATTGGAATACGGTAGCGATGGGCGAGCAAGGGTTTGATCGTAACTCTCTGGACGGTTCTCTCTCAGGTTCCAGAAGGGATGGCGCGGAGTTTTATGCTTCTGGTACTAGTCTTTTCAGCATCCGTACCTCTTCGACCTGTTACATTGTTCGCCGGCTTCGGGATGACAAGGTTTCAGGTTTCTGCTCTCTGTCCTTCCTTTATTCGTTGGGTTATTGCGGCCATGTTATTCATTTTTTGATATGGCATTGTTGTTGGGGTTTTCTTTGGATTCCTGGAGTATCTGCCGGACCTTTTTCCCCGTCACCCTCCACTGGTTTTTCGACTTGGGTTTTGATGGCTTGTTTGTTTTCTAATTGTGCCGCTCCCGGCAACTGGAGTCCCTCCTCATAATTGAGGACTAGTACCAACCAATTTCAAAAAGTGGGAAGTATTGTTTTTTTGTCGGTTCCGTCACCTCTTGGATTAACGTCCGGGTGGCTCTTAGCATTCTCCGGGTTTGGAGGTGTGGGCTGTCCTCATACAGCATATTTGTCCTTTTGATTGTGTCTGTCGGGATGTAACTTTCTTAGGGTTTGTGGGTTTTTTGTCATAATGGCGTCTTCTCTCGATCAGAAACCAAAGGATTGTATTATACCCTCTCGGTCCTTACCCAGCGAACCTCCCTTTTTTCTTTTAACCGGTATTTTCGACCGGGATTGACCCTCCGGCTGTCCTTGGTAGGGGGATGATTTTGATCTGTTGTTTGTGGTTTTTATGCTTCTTCAAGCTTTGGTTTGTTTATGGACTGGCTGCTTAGTCCTGCGGTTGTTAGGGTTTATCTTGACTATCAGTGGATACCTGATTGATAGCCATTGGGACAATTTTGAGTGTTTTACTCTGCATTAAGCTCGCAATCTTCGACTCAGTCTCTATTCCTGTTGTTTTTCTATTGACTGTTCTGGGTTTATCGTCCTCGCGACCTCCGTGGTATTGAGGGTTTTAAGGCGTTTTTTCTACGACGCCGATTCTATTGGGAATATTATATGACTGTGTTTTATTTGGTTGGTTTGCCCTATTTGCATTGTTGTGGATTCTGGATTATATTCGGTTCTATGTAGGGTTCGTCTGCTTCTATTATTTATGGAATTTCCCTTCCTTGCTGGAATGATTTCTGATTTCACATATGAAGTCGCGATTTATAGTTTTCCAGCGGCTTATACGTTTGAGAATCGAATCTGGAAGGTCTGCATTTGGTAGAGTTTGTTCCATTTACAGACTGCCTTGTCTTTCTGAATTGATCTCGGCATATTTGGGGTTTGGTCGTCTTTTGTTTTATGGGGATTGGTCCTATTTGTGCAGGACCTAACTCTTGACTCCTCATCATGATGTTTAGATTTTTAGCTTATGTTGTTTATGTGTCCAGCGATCGCATTGAATGGTCTGATTTAGATTAATATTTTGCTTCTGTTTATGGCTATCTTGGAATCTGGACTGTATCTGGCATTTGGGATCTGATAATCCTTTATTTTTTTAGTCTGATACTTGTTGTGTCAATATGCTATCTAATGTTTTCAATATTAGATTCCTAGCTGTTTAATGCTTACTTGCCCAGCGATTGCTCTTGGATAGGCTGATATAGAACGATTCTGTTTTGCTTATTGTGGTTCGACTGGGCCTGCTGGAATGTATTTGGAAATTTTTGGGGTCTAATTGGTTACATTATTACTTTCTATTTGATTATTGATATAAGAAGCTCCCCTTATATTCAGTTGATATTCAGCATTATCCTCTGTATCCTATTGTCTGGAATTGAATTTGGATTGTCTTCTATTATTAGAGATCGATTCTGGGTTGTGATCTGTCTTCTGGATCATTTTTTGATTATGATGGGGGGCATCCATGATGGGTCCCCTCAACCAAGAGTGGGACATGATTCTGCAAATTATCAGAGGCGTAGGAAGGCTAAGGCCTATAAAGTTTTGGAAGGGAAACTACGCTATGTGGTTGGTCGGGATATATATATGGACAGGGTGGAAGCTCTGAGTCATCGTGCGCTAATTGGTAGGCTGGAATATGTTTCCTTGGATAAAAAAGATTAGGTTTCTTGGGCTTCAGATTTTTGGAAACCTTTCTTATCCTACGTCCCTACTATCAGCCTGCTGGTTCGAGGATGGATTGTCTTTGTCTTCTTAGAGGAATCACATGCCTCTGAGGTTCTTAGCCGCTTATGGAGAGTGGGTAATGGTTCGTTAGTGCTGGACCGTTGGCATGTTAATTTTGACCCTATGAAAGAAAGAGTGAAAAAGAGACATCTGTGGGCAATTCTCCCAGGGCTTCCTTTCCCGCTCTGGAATCGATCTTTATTGGAAGGGGTTGGTAACACTATAGGTCGATTTGTGGCATTAGAGGATGACTTCATGAATTCTTTTGATAAAAGGAAGGCAAAAATTCTTGTTGAAATTGATATCACTAAAGGTCTTCCTGCTGAGGTAGAGATTCTCTGTCATGAGCGTTTGTTTATTCAACGTCTGGATTTTCAAGGCATTCCCTTTAGATGCAGTGTTTGTCGGGAGACTGACCATTTGCGCAGAGACTGTCCTTCCTTTTGCCAAGGGAATGTTAAGCGCTCTTTAAATGATTCCTTTGTTAATGCCCCTTTATTTTCTCCCTCAGAGGATTGCTCCACTCCAATCAAAAATATATCCTCTCCTGAACAGATGAATAATGTTATTTCCTTATTTGGGGAGGTGTCAGATATTGATCTAGCCTTGATTGACTCAGTAATTAGTAGCAGGAAAGCTAATTCGACCTCAGACATCATTCCTTCCAGTATTCCTCATAGGGAGCCTGTCCTATTGGCTCCCCCTTTTACTGATTCATTGTTACAGGAGTCTCCCCCCCCATCCATTGCTCTCTGTCCTCCTTCAGCCCCAACTCACTCTACTGATGCTAATGATGCTCTCTTAAAAATCGTTCCTTCCTCTTCCCCTTCGATTATTGTTCCACCCATCCCTTTGTTTTCCGAGGCTGATTTCCCTCCCCTTTCTGCTTCTGGTCAGGCTAGACCCCGTTCTTTAGGTTCGTCTCCTTGTAGCCCTGCAGCTTCCCCATCCTTTGTAGATCCCTCTTTGCAAAATTCTTTAACGATTTTCTCAGACAAGACGCCGCTTTCCCCTTCGGTTCTCCCACTGGACTCAATTCGTTTTGAGAATGTTACTATCAGGAGGAAGAAAAAGTCTACTAAGCCCCCTCTCGATTCTTCTGATTCAGTCCAGGCCCCTTATACCCCTCTTTCTGAGAGATTAAAAGCAGCAAAGCATCCTCACCCTTCTCCTTCTCATCGGGTCCTTAGAGCTTCGACCCCTGATTCAGTGGGTTCTTAATGCGTATCCTCTCTATGAATGTTCGTGGCTTGGGGGGTCTGGCCAAACAAAAAAACATTCGACTTTTGATGTTAGCTCTCTCTCCTGATGTGGTTCTATTTCAGGAAACTATGTCAGGTCCTTATCCTGCCTTGTTTGCCTTTTCTAAACTCTGCCCGGGCTGGGAGTTTTGTGCCCTTAGCTCTAATGGACTTTCTGGAGGCGTTCTTTCTGGATGGAATCCGAAATTTATAAAATGCAAAGCCTTTCATACTGCTGCTGGTATTCTGTGTAATGCTTCGATTTGGGGATCTTCCCTCAATCTCTCTATCTTAAATTACTATGGTCCTTACCTCAATCGGGACTCCTCTGGAATGTTGTGGCTTCGGGTGGTCTTCTTTCTCTCCCTAATCTTATTATAGCCGGAGATCTTAATCTGACACTCAATGCCACCGAGATTTGGGGCTCCAAAGCGCATCCTGACCCTTTGGGTCCTTTTTTCTCTATTCTTTTCTCTGAACATCATTTGGTAGATTTGGCTCCCTCCTGTGCTGGTCCTACCTGGAGGAATGGAAGGAGCGGGGAAGATGGCATCTCAAAAAGATTAGATCGATTTTTAATTTCAGAACAGCTCGTCAGATTGCTTCAAAGGTATCGAGTTTGGGTTCACAGATGTGGGATTTCTGATCATTTCCCTATGGTTTTTGAATGGAATGATATTCACAGTCACTGTGCCTATCCCTTTAAATTTAACCATTCTTGGTTAGACAATGAAGATTTTATTCAGATGGTACGTTCTGAATGGCCCCGTATACTGCCAGATCCCTCTTTGGATGCTATGAAGAATCTTCATAGTAGATTGAAATCTCTGGAGGAGAAAGTAAAATCTTAGACTAAAATAGAAACTTTAAAGATGAAAGAGAACTCTGCTGTTTTGGAAAAGGAGATAAACTCTATTCTACTTTCCTCCCATTCAGCAATCTTAAATCAAGAACAGCAGCAAAAATTGAATTCTCTTAAAAAAGACCTCCAAAAAATGGTTGATCATGAAATTAATTCAGCCAGACTTCAAAGGAGAATTACTTGGGCTCAAAAAGGGGATGCTAATACTAAGTTTTTTCACGCTGTAGCCTCAGCCCGCAAAAATCACAATGCAATTTGGAGTCTGCAAGATGATATGGGCAATTGGGTTACTGAGGATAAAAGTCTGAAAGATCTTGCTGTTCGTCATTTTAAGTCCTTGTTTGAAGATGATCACTTGACCAATTTGGAAGCTCAACTCAAGGTTATCCGTCTCTTTCCATCCTTTATCAGTCCAGAAAAGATTTCAGACTTTACTAGCCCTGTCTCTTTAATGGAAGTTGAAAAGGCTTTAAAACTCTTTAAAAAAGATAAGGCTCCTGGCCCGGATGGATGGCCGGTGGAGTTCTATCTTACTTTTTTTTATCTTTTGGGCCCTCTTCTTGTTGAAATGGTGGAATCTTCCAGATTATCAGGTAGAGTGTCGCTTGCTCTCAACTCTACTTTCCTGGCTCTCATTCCTAAGACCGATTTGTCTGCCTCCTTTGCAGACTTTCGACCCATTTCCTTATGTAACCTCTGTTATAAACTCATATCTAAAGTTGTGGCTATGAGGCTTAAGCCATTCCTTGATGAAGCTATTTCTCCTCAACAATTTGGTTTTTTAAAAAATCGCCAAATCCTTGAACCCATTGCTATTTCCCAAGAGGTTCTCCATTCGGTCAACTCCAGAAAAAGAAATGCTCTTATTCTCAAATTGGACTTAACTAAAGCATTTGACAGAGTTAATTGGACTTTCATTCGTCTTCTTCTCATTCAAATTGGGGTTCCCCTTGTTGGGGTAAATTGGATTATGGGATGCGTTTCTTCAGCCAACTTTGCTGTGTTAGTAAATGGCTCTCCATCCCCCTTTTTTTCTTCCTCTCGGGGAATCAGGCAGGGGTGCCCTCTATCCCCCCTCTTATTTATTCTGGTTATTGAAGGGCTAAGCCTATTGATTGAAGATGCTAAACGAAATGGGAAGATTAAAGGTATCAAAATTTCACATCATCTCTCTCTTACTCATTTACTTTTTGTAGATGATGTGATCCTATTTGGCCTGGGTATTCTTGAGGAATGGTTAGCTTACAAAGCCATTCTTGATTCTTTCTATGAGGCCTCAGGTATGTGCATTAATGTGAACAAGTCAAGTTTTCTGCATAATGAATTAAGTCTGGATACCATCCATAGTATTACTGATATTCTCCCTTTCAAAATGGATGAGATTCGAAAGGGATTTGGTTACCTTGGCTACTTTCTTAAGCCATCAGGTTACTTGATAAAGGATTGGCTCTGGCTGGTATCTAAGATTGAAAAGAAAATTTCCCATTGGACAAATAGACTCCTGTCAATGGGAGGCAGACTTATACTCATTCGTTCTGTTTTATCAAGCATGCCAGTTTATTGGATGGCTTTGGTCCCGATCCCAACCTCTATTTTAGAAAAGCTCAGAAGGATGATCTTTTCTTTTCTATGGGGCTCTTCATCAAAGACTAAAAAATTTCATCTTGTGGATTGGCATCTTTTGGCTCGTCCCACTTCTCATGGAGGATGGGGAATTAAGCATCTTCCTAGTTTCAGTCTTTCCTTGAGGATGAAAAGCTTTTGGGTAGCCATTAATAGCAAGGGTATCTGGAACTCTCTCATTGCTTATAAATATCTGAAAAATAAACCTCTTCATATTTGGTTTAAAGATAAGAACTTCATTAAACAGAATGCCTCAATTATCTGGAGAGGATTCATCTCCACTTTATCCTGGATTGGCAGAGGCATCATTTGGAAAGTGGGGAATGGAGAGTTCATCAGTTTGGGTGCAGATCCTATCATTGGTATGGGTTCTTCTTTTATTCTGCCAAAAGATTTAAGGGACTATTTAGAAGACTATGGTATCAATTCCCTTGCCCAAGCTCGCAATCAATCTTCTCTCTCCGCTGGTTATTGGTACTCTTCTGAAGATCTTGATCTCTCTGGTGAGTGGAAAATAGCTTGGGACAATTATACTAGAGGACTGGAATTTGGCCATATTCGTCTCAATAATCAAATTGATACTTTTTTATGGACTCATAATAAGTATACAGGTCCTCTTAGTGCTGCTGAAGGTTATAAATGCATAATTTCTGATCTATGTACAGAAATTAATGATTCAGTTCTGAAAATCCTATGGACCCTAAAATTACCTCTGAAAATAAAATGTTTTAATTGGCTGATTCTTAAAGGAAAGATATTAACCTGGGATCAATTACAAAGAAGAGGATATTTGGGGCCCAGTAGATGTGTTCTATGTGAAAATAATCTGGAAGATATCCATCATTTGTTTTTCTGCTGTCCCTTCTCTGTCAGTGTTTTCAAATATTTTGCTGGAAAATTCTCGTGCTCCTTCGCAATATTTAGCTCTGTCCACTCCTTTTTGGACCATTGGTTTTCCTATTCTGAGCAATCAGCCCCTTTCAGATACATTCCGATGTTCATTCTTTGGGGAATTTGGCTTCTTAGGAATCATTGTTTATTTGAAAACAAAAAACCATCTTTCTTAGCTCTAATTTCCAGGATTGAAGGATTGGCCTTTTCCTACCCTGTCCCGATTTTTTCTCATAAATCTCGTAATCCTGGTCCTTCCCCTTTAAAAAGCTTTCCATGTGGATTCTTCGATGGTGCAGCTGCGGAAAATATTGGAGGTGCAGGTTTTGTGATTTACATCAATGACTCTCACTTCTTCAGTTTTTCTATGGGATGTGGTGGTAGCACGAATACCAGAGTAGAATTATTAGCTATTTGGGCTCTTCTTAGAGTCGGTTTAATGATGGGCATTCCTTTGCAGTTGATTTATGGTGATTCCATGATTATTATTTCTTGGTTAAACAATATTTCAGCACTTGATGTTCCATCACTGATGCATTGGTGTTCCGACATAAGATATTTGATTCAATTGGTCCCTTCAGTGATCTTTAAACATACTTTTCGTGAGCATAATGCGCTGGCAGATGAACTTTCGAAAAAAGCTTTGCTCTTGGATATGGGATTTGTTTCTTTTTCATAAACATTGGATGGTATGGTTATTTCCCATGGCAGTCTAGAACTATTTTAGTAAATTCTGATTTTTCTACATTCAGTTTTTGTCCAGCAGATGAGGGTGTACTTCTTATTGTTCTGTTTGAGTCCAATCTGCCAGCCTGTTTTTGCTCTGAAATGTATGTTTAAAGTTCTCTTCAGATATTATCAGTATTTCTGACCTGATCATTCAGGGATGATGAGGAAAGTCTGCTATGTTCAGACTTTGTTTCTTGATTTTCTGCTCTGCATATGTCTTATCTCATGCAGGAGATGGATCTGTTTTATCAGTTTCCATTTGGATATGTAAATGATGTCTTTTGATTCAATGAATAACAAAGACTGGTATTTTTTCTTCTGAAAAAAAAAAAATTTATTTTGAGGAGGATTCACATTGCAATGAACGATGCATTTGGATAAACAGTCAAAATGTAGACATTGCTTTCTTTTTCGGTGTACAAAATTAATTAATGAGTTCAATCAGTACACCAAAATTCAGAAGAAGACTCTTGTTGGTCACCAGCATTTTCTGGCAACAAAAATGATTAATCTTAACTATTATTAATGCATTGGTTAACATGAAATAAAATGAAAATACTTGTTTTTGTAGGCAAACAAATGTTTCTTTCAAAATCTCAATGAACGCAAATGAAAAGCATGGCGATAAATTGCTTATGTAGAAAATTTTAAAATGATTGACTCCTAGATGTCATGGGACCAAAATCCACTATTTTGAATAGTGAACTTTATTCTTGCGGGTCATGTAATAAAAAAAAATACAGGAGAGCCTTATAACTTGTCATATTCAGTAACATCACAAATGGAACAAGCGAACAGTACTCAAAGTGATCTCTGAGGATCATTCATTCTGATGAAAACTAATATCCTCGAATTGAAACCCACGTAAATCAAACAATCCATTGAAATCATTGAAAATCTAACAATTGCGGTTATCTTAATGAGGAAGCTAAGAATATGGTTATAATTGGACATATATGCATTATAATAATCTATTGAATTTGTGCCCAGTGATCAATTCATAAGAAATTGAAATGTGGGTATGTATATAAGTTGAAAGCATCCAATAATATGTCATGTTATAAATATGTTATAAATATAAGCATGTGAATACCAACACTTTATGGGAATAGTCTAAGATCGTATTTATATATCAAAAGAATATGGAGAGTAATCACATGGTAAAGTTAGTGTTGAATAACAAACAGTTTCATACTTGCAAGTAATAAATGAGTACAAGGAAGAAAAAGAACAAAGCATATTTTATTATGAAGAGTTCAGTACTTATAAATGACATAAATTAATAAATATCAACATTAACATGATTAAAGAAAATCTCAAAGACATGTAAACCAGCTCGAGACCCAAAAATAACCCTAAGCTTTGAAGATCAAAGCATATGATTGAATCAATACCCTATCATAAGACTGATAGTAGAAATATAATGAGGACAAAATACATGAATGCTAAAAAAAATATGAACGTTAAGGTGTTTGTGCATTTTTATATAAAAAAAACCTACATAAATTGAGTATCAATGTTTCTGAGAAAAACATATGTTATGCTTGTATATTTGCATTTTACATGGTCATGCATGAATATGTGTATAGCATACTAAGAAAGAAACTATGCCTCCACTTTTCCTATCTTTTTGTCACAACTTTTACACATTGCACACAAGCTTTAGGTATTCTCGGTGGCATATTGGTCATTGCTTCCATCATCTACAATATGTCCACCACAACCCAACATAGTACGATACCTTCCACATACTTCCTAACATACATACAGTTGAAGTTGACCTTGTTTCTTTATAATACATTCAACATGATTCCACATCCAGACCATAATCCAGTAAAATAAATATGCTTTTGATATGTGTAATCATAAAAATGGAAGTCAAAAGAGAAAGACAAGGTTGAAAGAAAATCCCCCAAGAATAACTGAAACTAAAAGCAATGTTCATTTCACCAAGACCTGTATGGTTTTGTTTGAAATGAAGACTCAAGAGACTGGCTAACAATGAAATAAAACACACCCTTTCTATTTCACAGATAACATATTTGTCAGTAAGAAGAAATGACGTGGTTAAAATCATAGGCAATAAAATAATCTCATTGGTTACTTTTCCTATTTTGTTTTTTTCTCCAACAGACTGCACTAGTTATTTTATTTTTATTTTTCTACTTTTCCTATTGATCATTGGACCCACATTTATCATGAGTACAATGCAAAGGCATATCAACTATCTAAAGTATGTAGGAGGGTAACTTTATTGACATTTTCTCAAAGGGGGAACTCTTCTATCAAAAGAAACAAGATCCTTTTATTAGACCTGCTCAGATGATAGGGCCAGATTTGCAAATATTGGAACAAGAATTTAGTACTCTTGTTTATTTACTGACCTACGGGATTTTGAGAAAAACTATAATAAGGAAAAGCATAAATGTTACTTTCAATTTCACAATTTTGATGTTACAAGTAAGACTATAATAGGGAAATGCTTTATTTTCTTTTTCTCTTTTTATTATCAATAGTTGGGCATGTGTTTCATTCTGCTATGGTCCTCTATGGGGAGATTCATTTGTCAATACTATGGGGAAATTACTTATGAGGGATGGAATTAGAAACCAATGTTAGTGGCAACCCATTCATTTACTGAGATTGTTGGGTGAGGACATGCTTGGGAAAAAACAATAGATATACCTAATCACCAGTGGTGTTCTACATTTGATCAAAACATGCTCAAATACTATCTACAATTAGTTAAATTTATGAATCTTAGTTTCTTGTACATAAACCATAAGTTACCAGCATTATATATTGTTATCGAAAAAAATCAGTTAGTGCGGACACGAACCATTTCCATAGGCTAAATGGTTTAGATCTAGAAAAAAACAAGTGCAGCTAAGCAACCCATCCCTAGATTAATAAATTACTTGAATGTGAAGCTTTTATACCTCTGCGTAGAGATGATACTTACCTTCTCAATACTTTTGCGATCTATTTGTGAAGAAGATATACCTGCAAAAGGATACAAAGGAAAAGTTACAAGAGATAAAAGCAATAAGATAACTTAATGAATCTATGCCAATGATCAAGGAGAAAAGCAATAAACAAAATTAATAACATCACACGCTATCTATGGGAAAGGAAAACGTAATTGTATTAATGAAATTGATGAAAGAATTACAACCAAATCCTTGATGTTGAGGCTTCTTCCTACAAGCCTTTCACTCTCAAACTCTACAAGCCTTTCAGTCTCAAGATCCAAACTCTTTGCCTCTTACACCAAGAGTGATTTCAACGGCGTGAAGGTACTTTTTTGGTCCTCCCTCATCCGTGAAGGTGAGCTTGATTATATAGGCCAAAAGGACATGAAATGAGTTGAGATTTGTGTTGGAGGAAGGTGAGGTATCATCCCTAGAGGTTAGGGATTAAAATACCACCCAATCTTATTAGTTGGGATAAGCCTCCACGAGGGATTTCTTCTAGAAGGATCTTGAAAGCTCTATTTTTGTTTTTTTGTGAACGATGACACTCTTTTCATACTAGCAACAAGCATAAGGAAGGGTCGACACTCTTTGCATACTAGAAATAGGCGTCAAGAAGGGACGACGCTCTTTGCATACTAGAAATAGGCATTAGGAAGGGTTGACACTATTTTCCCAAAAGCAAAGAGTGCCACCAATTCCTACTGTCCACTAGCAACAGGCGTCAACCTTGGTTGACACCTTATGTCAAGAGGCAAGGTGTGTCAAAGCTCCTAATAATGGACTTCTAGAAAGACAAAATTCCTCCAAAAAGTCTTCTGGTATATGAAATTCAGGGATCCAGGCAAAGTGACAATATTTTTGTGTAACAGAATGCCCCCCAAAGTATGAAGCTAAAGGGATGTGATAGGTAAAATAGTTTGCTATATGTGGTTTGAAAGTAGAGGAGAAAGAATGTCAAGTGAAGACTTCTTACAATACCAGATACTCTGAGTTATATACTATGTACAAGTCAAATCATGGTTGTTGACCAATACACTACAGATCCATGTAAAATGACCATATCATGGCTACCAATCATACACTGTAGATCCATGATGAACAAGACTCAAATTCAGACATGTCTACCAGACATACACTGTAGATTTATGTCGTCATGACTCAAACTTGAGCATAGCCACCAGACATACATTGTGGATTTATGCAGTGACTCGGTCACAAAATACTCCATCGCAACTTGGGGAGAGGCAAATATTCATGTGAATGCCTGAATACCTAGGGTCTTCGTCCCAATCGCGAATAGTATGATTATATCCACGTGAATAGATTTCTTGATGTCAAACATGGTAGAAACCACTTGATTACCGATCATTGATCTATACCGTTAACAAGTGCAAGGTAAATCACCATTGATGTCAATGATTCCCAAGGTACCCTATTACATTCCTCCGAATGTGAATAGATGAGTTGAAGTTGAACAATCAGTAGAATCTTTCAATCAAAGGCCAATGATGGAATCCTACTATCAAAAGCAAGGAAACTTGCCATTAAGGCATGCAAGCTTGAAGGTACTAACTGGTTTCTAAGACTAACTCCCGCGTGATGTGTTGGTGTCAATGGGAATAGACTCATGGAAGGAGGGCCATGATGTTTCCCCCATCATCGACATGAAACTTAGAACAAAATTTGTTTGAAGTGATTTTGATTATGGAACAACCATTGGAATAACTCAGAGATGACCGACTCAAAGGAAGGTAAGGTAACTGCAAAGGTAGGTTAGGGTAAAGACTCCCTTTGAACATTGAACAACATGACAAGTGACTTGGAAGCATTGACTCAACAAGGCAAAGACTAGACATAATGCAAATATGGGATGATGAATTCCTTGAATTGAATCAAAGGAGTAAAATGACTCATTAAAGTGGATCAACTTGAAGACAAGTTGATTACCAAACTATTTGAAGGAAATGCAAACAGGTGCCATGTTTAAAGGTGACTAACTGCCATCTATACACATGAAAAATGTTTTCTCATTCCCTTATTCTCCCCATCACGATGGATGAGTACCTCTTTGCTTTTCAACCAACATAGATCCAAATCCTAGGCTCTATCAGCACCCGAAGAGGGATCAAATATCTCGAAGTGCAAACCTCTTCTTAAGTATTGCACTCAATGAGCTATCAAATTTGGTGTGTCCTATATATAGACATTGATTTGATTCAAAGCAATTTACCGACATTTATTTTCGCAGATAATTAAAATTTTATTTTTTATTATTTTGTTAGTAACAAACATTACTCGACAAACGTTACAGGATCTCCCTAATATTAGGTTGTTTTTTGCCGACAATTATTTTGGCGCATAATTAAAAAATTTATTTTTTATTATTTTGTTAGTAACAAACGTTACAAGATCTCCCTCATACAAGATTCGACAAACGTTACAATATCTCAGTCAGACTAGGTTGTAGAGCGCCTCTAGACGCAACGAGATTGAGAAGGGTAACAAATGCTTGATATAGCTCATCATAGGATGAGTCCAATACAACATGTTTTATGAACCTGAGAATGGAGGGGTTCAGTACCAAAAAAGGACCCTGCATCGCTTAATTTTATGAGTCTAAAGAATGTAACCATGATGTTGTTTCATGTTTAAAGAGTCTAAAATGACAAAAGAAAACTCCAACATGGAATTTTTCGTAAGTTTAGTCCCCAAGGTTCGAAAAAGTGTAAGCTGATACCTAGGATAACTCTTCTAGTTATGAGGAACTAGAGTGTACATTTTTCATAAATGAATCTAAATGGTCCGAAAAAGGGGTGAACTATCACCAAATAGACGACCTTTCAAATACTTTTACGAGCATGAAAGAAACAAGTTCGCTTGATGATATTTTCCTATTTAGAGAGTCTGAAAAGAGCTTAAATACAACTCCAGGGGATTCCTTTTTTGTATAGGTTTTACATGCCCGAAAAAGTGATAAAAGGACACTTGAATTCACTTGGATTTTAACAAGCACAACTAGGGTATAAAATGCTCTCTGAAGCTTTTTCAATTTGACATGGACTATGAAAAAAGTAAAAAGAAACTCCTTCATAGCCAAAAAAGCGTCCAATTTTGTCCTGAAATCTCCAAAAAAAAGTCATTAGAACCCTTTTACACTTAAAACAATAGTATAGAAGGTAAAAAACAAAACAATATTTACCTAATTAAAAGTTATTTTTTATTTTTACCCAAAAATAGCATAAAAAGGCCAAAAGTAAAAAAAGAAATTACGATTTTTTTTTTACCATTGAGTTGAGTGAAAAAGTGCTTCCAAGGCTGGTTTTGTTGGCGGAGACTGCGAGAACTGTGATCATCCATTCAGTTATTCGTCGGGTCTAGGTAAATGATATTCCCCTCATCTTCAATTTGACGGCAAAATTTTAAGTTTTAATTAGGTTTTTCATGGTTTTTGTGCTGGTTTTTTGGGATTTAAGAGCGTGCCCTGGGAGTCGCTCTTCCCCCTTTCGGGAAGTGTGCCAACACACCCCTCGAAAGGGGAAAGAGCGTTGGTGGCCCCAAAAAACTCAAATCCATAGTTTGAAGCTAAAACATGAAATTATTTTTGAATGGAATGCTCCTAATGGATGATTTGTTGGAATTCCACACAATATGGTCATTTGGAAAGAGAGAGACCACGAACTAGAAATGTCGAAGCCGCCAACGGTCCAAACACCGTGTTGGAATTAAGGGAATGTGGAGTCCTAAAATTCTTCATGATCCTAGGCATGAGGTCCCATGTTCGATTACTAGATCACTTGATAAGAATGTGGGACCCTGAACAACAACACTTTTAGGTAGGGACCCACATTCTCACATTGGATGTGGAGGACATATAATTCCTCACTGATCTCTCTAGGAGAGGGAACCTAGTGTCACACTCTAAACTGAGGGGAGGAGAGATGACTATTAATGATTTGATCGATGAGTACTGTACCATTGGCACGTGGTCCCAAGGTGAGAAAACACCAATTGAGTATGTGACAGATCGACCACTGAGAACCGTGCTATTTATTTCCAAGAAAGTGGTGGGTAGCCGAGATTCCCACCAAACTACATGGTCACATATCCTTTATGCATTGGAGTGCATGGATCCAATAATCTTTAACTAAAGTGAGGGACTATTGGTGAGTCTCAAGGACCAATTAACCAAGTGTCGTCGAGGGGATCTCAAACAGTTTGGCTACAATGCAATCGGGTTATCTTTATTCCTCAAAAGAGTCCCTCTATTGCTCCCACAAGTGCCACTGAACAACCTCGAGCCACAGGACCCACACATGTTGATATGGATCAAGGCCATGGATCGACATGGGTGAGGTGGACCTATGGTGACCTATGGATTTGTGTTCTTCTTATGCTTGTGTGGTCCGCTTCGTATGGTGTAGGACTATGCATATTTTGAGACGGATTTCAGAGGATACATTGATCTACCACTTCCCGAGGGTGACCAGTGGGGCGAGATGGGTAAGAAAGATCCCATTGTTTTGTAGTTTTTTCATTTTGGTATATTTCATTTTTTGTTGGTTTTGTGATACTAAGACATCATATTTTATGTTATAGATATTGGACCATCGCAGCTTCCCAGATCATCACATCGAGAGCGAGGGGAAATTAGAGATATTATGGTCCAGAACATCAAGGATGAGGAAGAGATGTTGGAGATTGAGGAGAACCTGCAGAGGCTGACTGTAGGTGTCCCAGACATCTCCATTGATGACCTAACCCAATGTTATCAATGCCATACAACAGGAGTATTGGGTCGTTTTGGGAGATTACTCTGTAGGGTAGCTTGTTCCATCATGTGTTTCCATGAGCATGCGGACTAGCTAGGAGCTATATCATGTTGTATTATTATACTGAAAACTTCAAAACTTCATATTTTGATGTATCATGTACTGAAATATTTTGGCTTCAGATTTTGATGTACGACAAACTTTTGGCTTCAGATTTTGATGTACTAAAATCTTTTGGCTTCAAAATTTTACCTCAGTATCATTATAACATATTTATAAAAAAACACCTTATACAAAATGGTGTGTTTATACATGAATGGTTGCTTATGGTATGTTTGTATATGTTATCTTTACACATGTGATCTATCTTGGAATGAAATTAAATATGATCTATGTATCAATCTAAAATGTAATTAGATAATGATTCAGCAACTACATTTAAATGTCTTAAAATATGTTGGTATAAAATAAACTCAAAGGACCTTTCAAGAAGACAAACTCTTCGGAATAATCGAAGAAGTAAGGGATTATGGATGGTATAGACATGGTTTAACTGAGAAACAACTAATTATGAATCTAGGTAAACCATAATCTGACTCACATCGTTTGACAAAGTATCAGTTAATAGCCCAATCATTGCATGATATTCAGTGAGATTGTTCATTGCGAGACCTAAGCAAGTTCCTCTTGAACTTACCAAATCACCGATAGGGGAATAAAGTACCCATGCCACTAATTCAAAATACAAGGTATGTCGACTAGCACCATCCATGAATTTTGAATATAAGGCCATATTTTCATTCAAGAATGACAATACATAAGCAGCCTTAACTAGGATGAATCCTACATCCAAAGAGAACAAAAGTTCAAACTACACACAACACACTCTATGAACAAAATGTACAAGGTACACATGTGAAATTATCTAGGAATAATACCTTTTTAGGTAAAGCCCATTTTGGCGCTCACCTAAGGCCATCCCATCGTAATCTATCAGCTCATAATCACCTTCTATAAAACATGACTTACGATATAAGGACCATGCCACATGGATTCTAGTTTTTTGCCTCCCAATTTATCGTGTTTTTTTGTCATAAGTCAAGACCAAATCACCTACATTATAGAAGCGAGGTTGAACGTATCGACCATATTGAGCTTTAATTCATCATTTGTGTACCTCATTAGCCAAGGTTTCATCTCAACGAGTTTCAACGAGTTTGTTTAAATACAGAAAAATTTCTTCCTCTGTGGTGGTATTAGGTAGAAGTTCTACTGTGAGTTTTAAAGAAGGAATTTCACACTCAATAGGAAGGGTTGCTTCCATTTCATACACTAATTGAAATGGTGTGAAACCAGTTAATGTTTTCATGGTGGTCCTATAATCCCATAATGCCAAAGAAAGTTGCAAGTGTCAAGAAGACTTAGCTCATCCTAACATCTGATGAAGCATAGTTTTCAAGATATTATTCATAGCTTCAACCTGGCTATTGTCTTGAGGGTAGTAAGGTGTCATGTTGTCATGATGAAAATCAAGTTTAAACCTTAATTTTGACATCATATGGTTCCTAAAATAAGAACTGTGATCACTTACGTTGGCTTGAGGGACTCAAAACTAAGTGATGATGTGATTAAAAAGAAAAAGGGCAGTTGTTTTACCATATTCAACGTATGTAGGCATAGCCTCAACCCATTTTATGAAATAATCGACGACCATGATAATATAGCCATTCCCTAGCTGAGGTAGGCTTATAGTGCATGAATTCGATTCCCCATTTTGAAAAGGGACCGACAACAATGACGGGATGGAGTGGAGATGGGTGGGTGCGAGTTTTAGATTGAAAAAGTTAACATGTGGGAATTTATTTACGGCTTCCATACAATATTTGAAGAGAGAAGGCCAAAAGTACCATAAAGATGGTTGCCACAAGCTCTGGAGTGGTAGTCATTCAACACAGTTTCAACTTTGTCATGAGTTAAACAACATCTCAAAATGGAATCAACTCCACGATGATACAATGTATCATTGATTATAAGGTGGTATTTAGCATGATGACGAATACAACGACGTTCGTCTTGATTTAAACTTGGATAAAAAAATTGATTTTGGAGATATAAAATCAAATATCCATACCAAGGGTCAGATGTACTAATGAGGAACAAATATTCATTGGGCAATGAATCAATGGGTTGTATTTCCTCAGTAATACGGGGAAGATCACACATTGGCTCTACAAAGACTAAAGACTTCTTGGAACTGGATTTAGTAAATTCCAATTCAAACTCCTGGAGGATAAAAATACAACGATAATATTTTCCCCCAAGTACTTGGTGATTCAAGATGTAATAGATAGGGTTATAATATTCATACGTAGTGGTTGTGCGAAGCAAAATGTAGTGACATAATTTATGCACTGTGATGACCGTAGCCAGAGATAACTTCTCAACATTTCAGAGTCAATAAGACTCTTACTCAAGTAATATATCACATTTTCTTGGTTGTTATCATTCGTTGAACCAACACCATGTCGATGCTGGTAAGAGATTCATCCACATACAAGGAAAAATCCTTAGCATAATCAGGTGATTGCAACACATGTGTGTGTAATGGCATGCTTGAGATTATCGAACACACTTTGCGCAAGATCATCCCAAACAAATGGTGTGTCCTTCTTTAGAAAACGCATAAAACCATTGTATTTTTGGCATAATTATAGACAAGCTTCATATTCGAATGCATAAATTCAAAGGTATTTGCTTAAGGGAAATGACATGTAAATGCTCAACTTTGACTCACATATGGTGTAAATAATGGTTCAGAAAAGAGAACAATGAATATAGACCATTAAATCATGTAAATTTCTCACTAACAACATATAACATCATATCCAAGTCGCAGTATACATCAAATATACAACTCCATTGAAATGGGATATCAACACATGGAAACTAGCTACAACAAAGTTTGGAAATGTGGATACTTGCATATGTGTTTCTACTGATTTCAACTTACAGAGAGGATGGGGAACATATTACAGATCCATAAATCATTTACCCATGCTTGGGCATCAATTGGACTCAATGAGGCACAACCACCATTCACACAAGTCTGTCATCATAGAGACATATGGAAATATTGAAGTGAGGATTGAGAGAATGGGAGGAAAGACAGGTAACAAATAGTAGCAGCCTCATATATGTGGTAAACACACTCCATTAAAATCCAAATTAGATGTTAAGGTTTCCTCTCCCACAACCAACTTGGATGAGAATCTCCCTCTCGCGAAATTGGCTCACTAGCAAGGTAAGTGAGCACTCACCGTGCAACGGACAAGCTAGTGCTTTCCAAAATGCCAAAGGAAAATTCTCAAATGATACAAATTCATTATAATTCCTCGTGATATATTTTTATAACCTTCTTAAGGTCCTCCAAGGTTGAATTCACTCCCATACGCTTACTCCAACTCATCCATGATGTTTAGTAACCTCCACGACACTTGTCCTTCTCCTCAACCCTTCATCTTCCTCCAAATTCGAATGGCTGCCACCAAACCGCAAATGCACCCTATTGGAGGCTATTTTTAGCCTTGACATGTGATATTATCATAGTTCTACAATTAGGTCTTATTTTTCATATAATATTCCATCATTGTTGTCATAAAACGCAGGGAATCTCTCTCCAAGTGGCACCTAGTTTCTTCCTAGCCTCTTCCTCTTCTATGGGGAGCTACCCTTATTCACCCATTTGAATCCTTGGGCTCATAATATGTCACTTGAAACCTATTCACCTTCCAAGAATGTTCCATTACTCATAATTTCGAATTTGGGGTTAAGTTATGACATGTGTAAGGAAGAATCTAGTCACCCAAGGTCTCCATAACCTCCAAATGTTCTTATGAGGCAATGCCAATTTATTTTCCCCATATTTATTATTTGCATGACCCAATAGTAATGTGTAAATGACAAACTATAATTCTCTTGGGTCCCATATCTCCCATATTGCAATATTTACTACCTCCTCCCCAGCCTAGGGAACTAGTAGGTGGGTGAAACATTGTCAACTAGTAGTCTCATTGAGATGGGGACATGATAGTCCTCCCCACCCAATATTGCTTGTCCTCAAGAAATGCCAAGTTTAGATGCTATAAAAAAAATTCCTCTTCCCAAGTGGCTTCCTCACGAAGAAAATCCTTCCATTGTACCAAGTATTCTTTTATTGTTATGCTTCTTAATCTCCTCTCCCTTGTTTTCAAGATTTTGTCTCGAATGAGAACAATTTGTCCTTCATCATCCAAAGGAGGTAAAGTATTTGAAACTAAAATATTCTAACCTATAACCTTATTTATACATGAAACATGAAATACATTATGAATTTTACTTCCCATGGGAAGCTCCAATTCATAGGCCACTTCTCCAACCTTTCGAATCACTTTGTAGGGACCATAAAACCTTGGTTTGATTTTTTATTAACCTTTACCCTTTATGGTGGCTTGTTTGCAGGGATGAAACCTCAAATACACCAAGTCATTCACTTGGAAGTGCCTCTCCACTCTATGTTGGTATGTATATTGTTTTTGTTGATTTTGGGCAACCTGCAAGTTATCTTTCAATGCCTTCAAAATTTCTTTACTTTCTTCAATCCAATCTTTAGCATTTAGAGATCTACTATCACCAAAAATGTGGTCAATAAAAGTGGATGCATCATAACCATAAAGTTCTTTGAAATTATACATGCCATTGGACATATGAAAAGTAGTATTGTAACTAAACTCACCCAAATGCACCCATTTTATCCATGCTTTTTGCTGCCCACTAACATATTTTCTCAAGTATCCTTCCAACCATTGATTCACCCTCTATGTTTGGCCATCAGTTTGTGGATGATATTTTGTGCTAGGTTTCAAATTGGCCCTCACCATTTTGAAGAGTTCTTTCCAAAATGCACTAAAAAATCTACTATCTTTGTCACTAACAATGCTCTTAGGAAGCCCATGCAATCTGAAAATTTCTTTAAAAAATATTTCAGCCACTTGTGCGGTGGTAAAAGTGGTAGTAACAACAAAGAAATGAGCAAATTTAGTGGGCCTATCTACCACCACAAATATGTAATCCTTACCAAGTACCTTGGGAAAACCAGTGATGAAGTCCATGGAAATGCTCTCCCATTTTTGTTATGGAATAGGAAAGGGATGTAAGAGGCCAGATGGATGAGTGTGGTCCACTTTATTTTCCTGACATGTGGGGCATTCATTAACATACTTGAAAACATCAACCTTTAACCCTTTACATGATAATATTTCCTTCCAAATTCGATATGTTTTGAAGAAACCGAGGTGACCTACTAGAGGAGAATCATGAGCTTTCTTTAAAATTTCCTCCTTCAAACTCAAACTAGGGACCAAATAGATTCTATATTTGTAGTATATTATTCCTTCCAACACCTTATACCTATCGTCGTGGTTGGTCCCATAAAAAATTTCACAATAAAACTTATCCTTGGCATACTCTACTTCTAATGTGGCTTTCCAATTTTCAGCTACATCCAGTAGAGAAATAGAAGGTCTGCTAGATAAGGCATCGGCTACAACATTATTTTTCCCCTTCACATATTCAATATCAAATTCAAATGCTTGAATCTTACTCACCCACTTTTTTTGCCTTTCATTTAGATCCTTTTGAGTGAGGAAGTACCTTAAGCTTTTATGGTCAATTTTGACAACAAATTTGTTTGCCACCAAGTATTTTCTAAACTTGATCAAAGCATGAATGATGGATAACATTTCTTTATCATAAATGGAGTAAAGATTCTCATGTGGCTGTATCTTCCTACTCTCAAAAGTTTTGGTTTTTTTCCTTGTTTTAGTACTACTCCAATGCCCTCTCCTGATTCATCACCTTCCAAGACAAATGGTTTAGAAAAATCAAGCAAGGCTAGAATAGGACAATTGCTTATTACCTCTTTCATTATTTGGAAATATTTTCCAGCCCCTTCATGCCATTGGAAAGAATATTTCTTTGTCAAATTAGTGAGAGGGGAAGTGAGTTGGGAGAACCCCTTCACAAACTTTTTATAGTAGGTACAAAGTCCAATGAATCCTTTCAATTCAGTGATATTTTTGGGACAAGGTCATTCTATAATGTCTCTTATTTTCTCCATATCCACCTTCACACCATCTTGACCAATGATGTGTCTAAGATAAAAGAGCTCTGTAAAACGAAACTCACATTTTGACATCTTAGCAAACAAAGATTGATCATGCAGAATTTTTAATACCTCTTCTAGATGATGCAAATATTCCTTCCAAGTTTTATTGTAAATAAGAATGTCATCGAAAAAAACTAGTACAAAGTTATGATGTTGCTTATGGAATATATTGTTCATGCAACATTGGAATGTGGCATGTGCATTTCTCAGGCCAAAGGGCATGGAAACAAACTCAAAGTGACCATAGTGGCATCTGAAAGCGGCCTTTGGTATGTCTTCTTCCCTCATTCAAATTTGAGGATAAACAGATCTAAGGTCAATCTTTGAGAAGAACTTGGCTCCATTGAGCTCTTACATGAGCTCATCAATACTTGGGATGGGATATATATTCTTCATTGTCTTCTTATTCAATGCTCTAAAATCAATGCACGTCCTCAAAGTTCCATCCTTTTTCTTTACCATAACAACTGAAGAAGCATATGGGATGCAACTAGGCCTTATGAGGCCAACTCCAAGATTTCTTTAATGGCCTCCTCAATCTCATCTTGAATCCTTTTGGGGTGTCTATAGGGATGTATTTTCATAGGTTGTGTTCCTATATCTAACTCAATGATATGCTTCACCCCTTTGTTTGGTAGTTTTCCTGGGGGAAGGTCTTCGAAAATATTATCATCCTTACTCAATAATTGCTCTATCTCTCTAGGATGCTTGGAAAACTTCAAGTGAGGTTTAGGAGATGTAATTAAACATTCAGCATCCCATTCTATATCTCCATGCTTCAATATAGACCGCATACTATGAGAGGACACCACTTGATTTGGGTAAGTGAGCATTCCCCTCAACAAGATGGGTTTCC
>LPNX010674342.1:430532-528964 GCA_001517045.1 Pseudotsuga menziesii | reverse complement strand
CTTTGGGAAATAGAGTGGTTTCGAAGGTTGGGATGGTTGAGATGGTTGGGATAGTTATGGATTAGGACCCAACTAATCTCATCTAATCTTGATTTATATTTTGTAATGTCGAATTAAGGTATACGCGGGTATTAATATAGGCAACTCGCGTATGATACGCGTGTTTTTCAAAGGAAACTCGCGTATGCAAGTATATGTGGGTTGCAATGCATATAGTCGTGTATGTAACCCAAAACTCATAATAATAATATATAAGGCTAGTTTGAGGATAATGCATCAAAGGTCATGCCCATCTATAGTGTTTTGGCCACTTCAATTCAAATTTGTCCTTTTGTGTACCAACATGAGGAATGTCGGCACTCAAACAGAGAAGTGCCATTTTGGATGATAACACCCTCTTCATCATCTTCAAAGAAATTTTCAATGTAGTGTACCTTCCCCTTTGCACACTTATGTCCAGGAACCCAAGGTTGTTGGCATGTGAAACATAGATTCTTTCTTCTAAGTTCTTCTTTGCTTGGTCCTTCTTTATTTTATTTGGAAAAGGAGTCCTTTTGCCATAGTTTCTTACCTTCCTTGAATTTGGAAAGGAAATTAGTCTTGGGAGGGTATTTGGTTCTTGGCAACACATTCTGCAAATCTCTTATCAAATTCATGGCATCCTTCAATGTAGATGGCTTGTGGGATTTCACGAGCCCTCTCAAAGGTTTTATCAATCCTTTGGTAAAAAATAAATCCAACCTAGCCATAGATACATCAGAAACCATTACTGAAAGATTTACAAATTCTAACATATATGCTTCAGGAGTTCCAACTTGCTTCAATTGTGCTAGTTCCTTGAAAGAAAGTTTAGGATCTTTTCTCTCAAACCTCTCCATTAATTCATTGGATAAACCTTCATAAGATCAAATATGATCATGTCCCAAGGTTCTAAGACCATGGAACTACCAATCACTAGCTTCCCTTTCAAGATGTAAAATGGCCATTTTTAATGCATCTTCTTCAACCATAGGATTTAACTTAAAATACACACTTAATTTTTGCAATCAAGCACTAGCAGACCATTGTGAAGAACCATCAAAGTAAGGAATAGTTAATTTTCCCATAGTGTATTTTAATTCATGATTAATAGAGGTGCTCGATTCCCACTTCCTCCTTGCTTAAACTAAAGAGAGGCTTTAATGAACTGGTCGAAAGGTAGGACTTTCCTACATTCACCACTTAGTTGTTTCCTATCATTTGTTGCTTCCCTGACATCATAAGTAGTGTAAGGGACTTCTTTGGACTCTAAAAATTTAGGTATTGTAGGTCCATTCTGAGTCTTGAACTCATGGGGTCAGTTATGAGGTCTAGACTTCGAAAAAATGGCTTCCCCATTGGTCTTCTTCTCAACATGAGGTGAACTACTACTACTCCCAGGAGTTAACTTGCCCCCAAGTTGGTTAACCAACAATTCAAATCCTTGCATAAAATGTTTGGTCATCCCTTCAAGGGATGATTTAATGAATGGCTTAAGTTCCTCGTTATTTTCTTTTTCATCCATATCTCTCAGTCCTAGTTTTGCCTTAATCTCCTCATAAAAATAACTAACTTCTCCACTTCCTTCCTTTTCACTGTTAATGTCTCTAGTCTCAGTGTCTAATGGAGGAAGGTCATCATTGGAAACATGAATTGATAATCCTAATAGGTGCCTTGACTAGTCTTGACTCTAGGGGAAATTTTTCCTTGACTAGTCTTGACTCTAGGGGATTCGAATGGCACAAGTGTTAGATTTCTATCATTTAATAAACATGATCTAGGATCTTATCTGAGAGAATAACATGCACAGCAATAATCACAAGAAACAAGAGACACAAAGAATTTTCCTCGGGGAAACCATAAAGGAGAAAACCCCGCAACTTCCTTAGAGATAGAATAAGCACTAATAGAAAAAGTAAAACCCAAAGATAAAAATATGATCTCCGACAGCTATTCTCTCTCTCACTTGTGTGAGATCCTCTTCTCTCACTCATGCACTGTTGTTGAGTGAGTGTTTGTTTCAAATAGGGAGTCTCACTCTCTATTTATACTAGTTTTCCATTTGACAATCTCTACATGGCCGACCTCACTAGTAGAGTCTAATAACCCTAATACCCCTCAACTTTGGGGACTATTTCCCTGACTTACAATAGAGGGTTAACCTCAATGACTTTACATGACTTTATTAAATTAATGACTCTCTCGATCAGAGGAATAAACATCTCCGTCGGGGTACAATGAAATACAATAAGTGAATACATTCCAAAGTTACAAATACATCAACACTCCCTCTTAACTAGGAAGGTATTCTCTTGACACAGTTTATGAGCACAAGTCTTCATCACTAAATCATCATTAAAGTTGGATCATCATCAATATCACTTCTGTGCTATCTCGAGCAATGGTGTTATCTCTAAAATCTACTCGTTAGAGGAGTTTCTATAGAGCCGGTCCTTTTTCATGTTGGATGGAGGCCTAGCCTCCATGTAGGTCTTCATCAACAGATCCAGCCCTTTTCCATGTTGGATGCAATACCTTTCCTCTGCAAGGATTTCCACTACAGAGCTAGCCCTTTTTCATGTTGGGTGCAGTACCTTGCCTTTGCAAGGATTTCCACTACAGAGCCAGCCATTTTTCATGTTGGGTGCAGTACCTTGCCTCTGCAAGGATTTCCACTACAAAGCCAACCCTTTTTCATGCTGGGTGCAGTACCTTGCCTCTGCAAGCCATATAACCAGCCCTTTTTCATGTTGGGTGTAGTACCTTGCCTCTTCAAGGATTTCCACTACAGAGCCAACCCTTTTTCATGCTCAGTGCAGTACCTTGCCTTTGTAAGGATTTCCACTACAGAGCCAACCCTTTTTCATGCTGGGTGCAGTACCTTGCCTCTGCAAGTATTTTCACTACAGAACCAGTTCTTTTTCATGATGGATACAGTACCTTACCTCTACAAGGATTTCCACTATAGAGTCGTCCCTTTTTCATGTTGGGTGCAGTACCTTTCCTCTGCAAGGATTTCCACTTCATATCATCTCGGAGCACAATTCACATTCATCAGCATGGTAGGACACTCCTACTACCATCCAAGAAAGGCTTCAACACTTACATCCACATGCATGGTAGGACACACCTACTACCATCCAGGAAGGGCTCATGTGTATCACTTCCCCTTGGAGGGAACCTTTATCTAAAGAATCACCAAGATTCTCTCTGAAGTACTCAAACTTCATTCTGGCCATTTCTAGCATAGAATCACATCAGGGATGATTATGTCCAAGGATAACCTGCGAGATTCACCAGGACTGATTAAATTTGAGGACAACCTACAGGATTGATTACATTTGAGCAACCTACAAGCTTCACCATGATTTTTATGCTCAGATAACCTATCTCACCAGCTATGTTATAACTCATCACTCCCTCTTTCGAGAAATCTCGATCTGGATCACATAATGGAGCTTCACTACTCCTCTTTTGCTTCGACTGTACTTAGTTACACACAGGAATGCTTCCTGCTAAACCAAGAGATCACACCTGATCCCATACCGAAGCAGCATCCCGAAGTGCTCTTCCTATTAATGGAACTACCTGCACAATTTGAATCAACATAACCATGCAGGTTAGTCTTCTAATTCGTATCATACTCAATTGTACCCTTCAGGTACCTCACTGCATGATTTGCAACCAGGTGAGCATGTCTCGGATCCGTCAAGAACTGGATCAGGTTGTTCACAGCAAAGCATATGTCTAGTCTTGTATTCCTCAGGAACCTCAATGAATAAATCATCAGATGATACATCATGGCATCAACTGTCTTTGATGAAGCATCACTCAATAGCTTCAGGTTCGATGTCATATGTGTGTCCATGGCCTTGCAATCCATCACCCTGGACCTCTTTAGGATCTCCATTGCAAACTTCCCTTGTCCAAGGGAGATTCCATCCGTACTTTTCCACACATCCATGTCTAGAAAGTAGTGCATCATACTCAAGTCCTTTAACTCGAACTCGACAGCAATTTTCCTTCTTGCATCTTTAATGAGTTCCTCTTTTCCTGTCAGGAACAGGTCATCAACATATAACAGGAGCATCATTGGTCTTCCACCTTCAACCTTGAGGCAAAGGTTGGAATCTGCTTTACTCTTAGTAAATTCTAGAGCCATCAGTAATCTATCCATCCTGTCATACCATGTCGAACCTCAGGATCTTCTGCAATCACTCCCTTTGAAGCAAAGCATTATTCTTCCTCTGCCTTCCGTACTCTATGTATTGAAACATTATGTACTAGAGTGACAAGTAGCTTCCTCTAGTACTAATATTCTATGTATCCAAGTCACTGGATACCAAGATCCTCTATCTTGAACCTTTTCAAAAGTTCTTCTCGCACCCATCTGTGAGCTTGTCATCCTCTATAGGATTTCATCTTCAACCTTGTAGCAAAGGTTAAGATCTTCATCACTCTAGGTGATCTTCAAACTCCTTATGCAGGTGTTATCCCATGGGTGTCTTCTGAGCTCATATGAGGCCTTCTTTAATTTTCAAACATGAGTCTATCTATCATGTGTCTCAACTTCCAGTGGTTGCAAATGTTTCTTTGTACTATGTGCCTTCTTTCTGCGAGAAGCCTCGTGCTACGAATATTGCCTTGTATCCCATGATGTTTCCATCTACTGCATACTGGATCTTGTAGATCCATATGGAAAATACTACAGACTTCCTTTCAAGTCTTGATACCACATCCTAGACATCATTCTTCTTAAACCGGTGTTTTCCTTTCCTTTCTTCTTGGATACTTATTCATAGCTGGAAGGCTCTGCATCAATGATGTCATTCAACAATGTCACACAACTAGAGTGTGTATGAGGCCTATTTCTTTGTTTGGAATTCTCGTCATACTATTCTCCATCTATTGTTCTCTGTATATTCTTCTGAAGCTCTTTCTTTCGCTATGTAAGCTTCAAGTTCATCTTTATGTATGCTTGTTGGAGTGAATCTTGAACTGTCATCACTTGTTCTTCGAAGCAAGTCTCATCCTTCTTTTCTTGTAGGTGATTGTATGTGATCTTTCCCACAATTCAAATGCATCAGTTGTATGGTTAGAAACATTTCATAAGGCATGGCAAATTCTTATGCATAAATATATAATCATGCAACTATTTTAGCCAATGCAACATTCATCAATATCTGGTATACACAAAAAATTTCTATATGCCTTCCATCTCTACCATAACATTATTGAGATTGTGCACTAATCCCAATATATCAGCAAAGAGGTTTCATCCTAGATAAGTAGCAATGGAGTGTTGTATAGCACTATAGACTATTTACCCATAACATGCATAGTAGTATATTGTTCATTAATGCAGACATTCTATCATGCATAATACATTTCACAACTAAACAATGTCATATAAACAACTATATATATATGAAAAGACAATTCAAATACTTATATTTATTTGTTTCGTGGGTAGACTCCTTCTTGAGCCTTCAGCTTCATCATCTTCTTCATTCATGACATCATCATTTCTTATCCAAATGCTAAGATGGATAAGAGGCTCTTCAAGAATTGAATCCTTCATGTTCCTTGTCACTTGAGGGATCTTCTTTGAATCATGAGAGCTTGATCTTTAGTTGCTCCCATTTTCTCTTCTCTTATTATGAGTAAACATTCTTCTTCTGTGCACTTTTCCCAGAGTCTGTTGAAGGTAATCACTTCCTTCTGTAACACATTCCTCGAATGAATGAATCCCATGATCCTAGGAGGCCATTCAAGGTGGTTATAGCAATTTCTTGTTGTTCTTCAATTGCTTCGTCATAGCAAACGAGCACTTCCTTTTGGTGTCTTCAAGGATGACACATGAGGGATGAGATGATCTTTAATAGAATCTGCAATGATTCTCTTGGCTCTAGCCTTAGCCTCATCTCTCTCTAGCTCTTTGAACTTCTTTATTGAAATATTGATCTAAGTCAATTTCTTCAAGGATCACAGAGGTCCTATACTTCCATGCCCGGAAGTTGTCAGCTTCACCAAGCTTGTCATCAAGCTGGTGTGATTAGTCATTTTTTAAATGAGAACCTCAAATGTAAATAACAAAAATTTATATCTTACCGATTTGAGGTGTCCGTCCTGGTTTTGGAGCTGATTGATCTAGGGTTTGTTAGAGAAACCCTAATTTTCAAAACTTGGAATTTCAAACTTCTAATCGGATAGAAAGATGGGCCTCTTCAAGGCAAGTTTTCCAATGTACTCTTTTTTGTAAATTTTCCTTTAATATTCAACTAGGACTAAACAGTGCATGAAAAATATCAACTGATAACCACACATGAATATTTTTTACACTATGCAGGGGAATATAAAACTGAGAAATAAATCTCAACATCAAATCACAATATTGACACTATTATTTTGGGTATGGAAGCCCTCGGAAAAACCCAAGATGGGAAAACTGGTGCAGCCGTCAGATATAGATTTTATTATGAGAAAATATGGAACTTTTACAATCACTACAAATTCACCCAAACCTGGTGAATGCAGTACTCGGCAGAAACACTGAGCAAATCCCAGCTAAACCTCAACACCCTCCTATGTGATTGTACGACCCAGTTGTACGAAGCTCGGTGATCCTGCTTCTCGCTCCTCAATCTTCTCCACTAAATCCTCTGTATGACTTTCTCTCCTTGTCTATATCCTATCTCTGTTGGAATACAAGTGTGTGTGCGTGTTCTCTCCACCAATTGATCTCTCTTTAATAACTTTAGGTAAAGCAAAAACCCTAACTTCACTTTCACTTTAACTAGTGGTAAATCAAAAACCCTAATTTCACTTTCACTTTCACTAGTGGTTCACTAAAGTTAATTTAGATCACTTTAATTTACTTTCCAAAGTAAACTTAGGAAAAGTAAATTAAATACAATTGGTTTCCTAATTTAAGTCTTCTGCATGCAAGAACACATGCATGTAGGAAGACCTTCCTTGTTGCTACTAGTTTAACACTCCCTCTCAACGAGGAAGGATTTTGGTAGCAACCCCAACTTATCCTTGAACTTCACAAAACTCTCTCTGCAAAGTGCCTTGGTGAAAATGTCTACCACCTGCTCATATGTCTGTAAGAACTCCAACAGAATGGTTCCCCTCTAAAAACAATCTGTCGAGAAGTGGTATCTGATGTCTATGTGTTTGCTCTGGTCATGGAACACTGGATTCTTGGATATCCTTATGCCACTTTGAATGTCACAGTGAAATACTGTAGCCACTAGCTCACACTTGAACAACCCTACAAGTAACTTCGTCTGCCACATACCCTCACAAGCAACCATGCTGACTGCCATGTACTCAACCTCTATCGAGCTCAATGCAACTGACTTTTTCTTCCTGCTAAACCAAGAGACAACCCCTGATCCTATGTTGAAGCAACAACTTGAAGTACTCTTCCAGTCCTCTACACATCCTGCCTAGTCAGCATCTATGAAACCTGCTAACTGTACACTCCCCCTGTGCTCATAAACCAATCCATACTCCACTGTACCTCTGATGTAGCGAAGTATGTGCTTCGCAGTCATCCAATGCACTCTCCAAGGGTCCACCATGAACTGCCTCAAAGAGTTGACTACAAAGTTGATGTCTAATCGAGTGTTGACCATATACATAAGCGATCCAATAAGCTGAATATACAAGGTAGGATCAAATCCGTCTGATCATGATGCAACAATCTTCCTCCAGGTTGAAACTAGAGGTATGGCCATAGGATTGCGGTCCTCCATCTTGAATCTCTTCAGGATCTCTACTGCATACTTCCCTATCCAATGAATAAGCATCCATCTCTCTGCCAAACCTCCAAGCCCAAAAAGTAATGCATCATCCCAAGGTCTTTCATCTCAAACTCTAGTGCAAGGTTGGACTTACAGTCTCCAATTAGCCTCTCATCTCCTGTTAAAAAGAGATCATCCACATCTAATACCAATATGAGAGGAACCTCACCTGTCAAGAAGTACAAGTTGTGATCAGCCTCACTCCACTGAAATCCCATCTCTCGTATATAGCTGTCAATCCTTGAGTACCATGCTTGAGGTGCCTACTTGAGTCCATAAAGAGATCGATGCAGTCTATATACATGCGTCTCCCTGTTCTCCATGTCAAACCCCTCTGGATTCTCAATACACACCTCCTCCTCTATCACTCCGTTGAGGAAGGAAGTCTTGATTTCCATCTAATGGAAACGCCAACCCATTTCGGCTCTAATGGTCCGAATGGAAGAATACCTCGCAACAGGGGCAAAGGTCTCCTCATAATTAATACCCTCCTTCTGTGAAAACCCCTTTGCCACGAAGTGTGCCTTACTCTTCTCCATGCTTCCATAAGTTGCATGCTTCACCTTGTAGATCCATCTGGATCCTGCCACCTTTTTCCCTTGTTGCCTTAGCACAACCTCCCATACTTGGTTTGTCATAATGGAGTCATACTCCTCAACCATAGCTTCCTGCCACACATAATGTTGTGCAGCCTCCCCTAAGCTGGAAGGTTCAGATTTAATCAACTCTGTCATCAGTGCCATATAACTAAGCCTCTTTGGTGGTACACTCTATCTAAAAGATGTCTGTGGAGGATCCACCTTCCTGAAATCCTGCACTGTGGATCTAAACCACTTAGGCCTTGGCCTAGTGTCAACCTGTTGCAGCTGTTGGATATCTGTCTCCTGCTGCAGCTCATCCTTCAAGTCAATGACTAGAAGATCCTATCCACCTTGACTCCCTTTGACCACTAGAACCTGTGCTCTGTGTCTGTAGCTGTACCTGTACATCTGGCTCCTCCAACTTGACTCCCAACTCCCGTGTTGGCTACTACTCTGCTGGTAAGTCCATAGATCTCTACAAGGCCCTTTCCTCATCAAACTAGACATCCCTGCTCACAATGATCCTCCTGTGAGCAGGAATGTAAACTCTATATGCCTTCGAAATCTCGTTGTAACCAACAAGTAACCCCTTCTCTCAAGAAGGGTCCAACTTCTTCCTATTGTCAGCATGAACATGACAATAGCAGACACTACCAAATATGCAAATGTGACTCACATCTGGCCTAGTGCCCATGAAGACCTCCTCCGGTGTCTTCCTCCCCAAGACTATGTGGGGACACCTTAATTGAATGTATATTACAGTCCTATATGCCTCGGCCCAGAGGAATAGTGGTAATCCCTAATCAAATAGCATGGCCTTGGCTGCTCCTACCATATTCATGTTCTTCCGCTCTGCAACTCCATTTTGTTGTGGGGTATGGGGCACAGTTTTCTCCTTCTTGATCCCCTTAGCTGAAAAATACTCCATGAACTCATTGGAAGTGTACTCACCCCCATTGTATATCCTCGACACCCCAATCTTCTTTCCTCTTTGGTTCTCCACAAGAGTCTTGAACTCTTGGAACCTCTCAAAGAACTTTGACTTGGCCTTCAGGAAATAGATCCAGGTTTTCCTGGAATAGTCATCAATCAAGGTTACGTAGTATCTGTAACCACTAAACAAATGGACACTCATAGGTCCACATATATCCGAATGCACCAAGTGTTAGATTTTTAACATTAAGCTAGCATTATATTAGGATCTTTTAACTGAGAGAATAACAAGCACAGCAATCAAACACAAGAGACAATGAACACAGTCTTTTTCCTTGGGGAAACCATAAATGGAGAAAACCCCACAAATTACTCAGAGATAGAATCAACACCAAAAGTAAAACCCAAAACAGTAAGATGATCTCCCGACAGCAGTAGCCTCTTTCTTTCTATCCCCAACAACTTCTTCTCCCTCAGTTATGTGCTACAACTGAGTGTGAGTGAGTGTGTGATAAATAGAGAGGATCACTCTCTATTTATACTAATTCCCAACTTGACAATAACTCATTAGGGCCGAATTCACTGGGTGAGTCTAACAACCATAGGGCCCCAGAACTGCGGGGACTTTAACCCTTGAACAATAGGAGGGTTACCCACATTGACTTGACATGACTTGTTTATATTATAGAAACTCCCGATCGGAACATCGGGGCATGACATGACTCAATTACATTACAAACACTTCCTGGAATAAACATCGGGGTACAATACATAAGAAATACAAGTGAATACATTCCAAAGTTACAATTACATCAACACTCCCTCTTAACTAGGAAGGTATTCTCTCGACACAATTTATCAGCACAAGTCTTCTTCTTTGTATCATCCAGATCATCATCGAGTCCTCTTCATCTTCAAGTCATCTTTTATCTTCAAGTCATCTTCATCTGGATCTGGATCATCAATGGATCTAGATCATCATCACCGGATCTGGATCATCACTCGATCTGGATCATCTCTGGTTCTGGAACATCTCTGTTGGATCATCATCACAGGTGTTATCTCTTGGTTCTTCTCGTCATAGGAAGTTTTACAGAGCCAACCCTTTTTCATGTTGGTTGTAGGCTCAGCCTCCATGGAGGTCTTTTCCAGCACTTATATCTGACCCTAAGTCATAATGGCCCGCCTAGCACTTATATCTGATCATGTAGGAACCAATCCTATAATCATATCAAAAAGGCACACCCAGAACTCACATCTGACCATGTGGGAACACATCCCACAACCCTGTCAGAAAGGCCCAGCACTCACATTTAACAACCAATGTCATAAAGGCTCAGCACTTACATTCGACCATGCAAGGAACCAATCCTCCATGCTGAAAGGGCTCTGCACTTACATCTGGCAACCAATGTTAGAAAGGCTCAGAACTTACATTCGACCATGCGAGGAACCAATCCTCCATGCCGAAAGGGCTCTGCACTTACATCTGATCATTGTAGGAACCAATCCTACAATCACCTCAGACTGGCTCTACACTCACATCTGATCATGTAGGAACCAATCCTATAGTCACATCAGAATGGCCCTCTGTCCTAGATTGAGATTTCCTGGTAATTGACCAGGTGCCTTCATTCCAAGAATGGCATTCAACGCTTATATCTGATCATGAAGGAACCAATCCTACAATCACATCAGAATGGCTCAACACTCATATCTGACATGCGAGGAACCAATCCTCTCATCATGACAGAATGGCTTAGCCCTTACATCTGACCATGGAAGGAATCAATCCTCTCACCATGTTAGAATGGCTCACAGACTCGTCACTTCCCTTTGGAGGAAACCTCGATCTGGAGAACACCAAGCTTCTCCCTGAAGTACTCAAACTTCACTATATCCAACGGCATTGTCAACAAATCAGCTATCTGTTCATCCGTCGCAACATACTAGAGATTCACCGCTCCCCTCTCCACCATATCCCTGATATAGTGATACTTGATCTCGATATGCTTCAACTTGTCATGGAACATCGGGTTCTCCGACAACTTCACACAACTCTGGTTGTCACAATATATACAAGTAGCATCCAGGTGGAGATCAAATAAATCAGACAATAGCTTCCTCAGCCATACTGCCTCACAACTAGCTGAATAAGCTGTGACATACTCTGCTTCAGCTGTACTTAGTGCCACACAAGATTGCTTCCTGCTAAACCAAGAGATCACACCTGATCCCATACTGAAGCAACACCCTGAAGTGCTCTTCCTATCGATGGTGTTGCTTTCCCAATCTAAATCAACATAACCCTCTAGGTTAATCTTCTGATTCACCTCATACTTGAGCCCATAATCAACTGTACCCCTCAGGTACCTCAGAATATGCTTTACAGCAATCAAGTGAACATGTCTCAGATCGGTCAGGAACTGGCTCAAGGTGTTCATAGCAAAGCAAATATCTGGTCTCGTGTTCATCAGGTACATCAAGGACCCAATCATCTGATGATACATCGTAGCATCAACTGCTTCTAATGAAGCATCACTCAATAGCTTCAGGTTCAATGCCATAGGTGTGGTCATGGTTTTGCAGTCCATCACCCAGAACCTCTTCGGGATCTCTACTGCATACTTCCCTTGTCCGAGGGAGATTCCATCTGCATTCTATCACACCTCCATGCCTATAAAAGAGTGCATCATACCCAAGTCCTTCATTTCAAACTCGGCAGCAAGCTTCCTCTTCGTATCAGCAATCAACCCATCCATGCCTGTTACAAACAGATCATCTACATATAGTAGGAGCATCACTAGGTTTCCATCTCCAACCTTATAGTAAAGGTTGGAATCTGCTTTAATTGTGGTAAAACCCAAACTGGATAGAAAGCCATCAATTTTTCTGTACCATGTCCTGGGTGCCTATTTCAAACCGTACAGAGCTTTCTTCAATCTATACACATGAGACTCCCTGTCATGTGTCTCAAAACCGAGTGGCTGTTCTACATACACTTCCTCTTCCACTACACCATTCAAGAAAGCAGTCTTGACATCCATTTGGTGTATCTTCCAATTCATCACTGCAGCTAGAGCAAGTACTAATATAATGGAAGTGTATCTGGCTACAAGTGCAAAGGTTTCTTCATAATCTATTCCTTCTTTCTGTGAGAAGCCACGAGCCACAAATCTTTCTTTATATTTCTCTATTCTTCCATCTACAGCATGCTTGATCTTGTAGATCCATTTGGAAGTTACAACCGACTTCCCTTCTCGTCTTGGGACAACATCCCGAACATCATTATTCATGATCGATTGATACTCTTCGATCATAGCATCCTTCCATTCTTTCTGTTCTGTCGTTTCTTCATAGTTGGAAGGTTCTTTATTGATAAAGTCACACAATAAAGCTACATACCCGGAGCAGGACCTGGTCCTCTTTCTTTCTCTGTGATTCTCTTATGGAGCCCCATATCTTTCCACACCTTGGATAGTTTCTCGTACCTAAGCAGGTTTCCTCTTGTGAGGATTCTTCTCCTAAGGTGGATCTACAGGTTGTTGAGGTTCTTCAAATTCTCGATCTTCTTCTTGAGTTTCTTCGTTCCTGGTTGTGTCATGAATTCTGGACGCTTCTGATTCTTCAGGATCTTCAACATGTCTCTTTCTAGATTTGTTGTAAGCTGAATCTTTCTCAAATGTTACATCCCTACTGATATCGATCTTCTTGAATCCTAGGAAGTATATTCTATAAGCCTTCGAGCTTTCAAAGTATCCCACAAATATACCCTTCTTTCCTGCAGGATCTAACTTTGTCCTCTTTTCTTTTGGAATGTGTATGTACGCTGGACAGCAAAATATTCTGAGATGGCTGACTTCTGGCTTTCTGACGGAAAAGACATGTTCAGGTGTCTTGTTCTCGAGTACTTTGTGTGGAGTACGGTTCTGTACATACACCGTTATTTTGGCAGCTTCTGCCCATAGATGCATGGGAAGATCTTGATCATGAAGCATTTCTCTTACAGCTTCCATGATAGTTCTATTCTTCATTTCTGCAACCCCATTCTGTTGTGGATTATATGGAGTGGATAACTCCCTCTTAATCCCTGAATCTTTGCATAATTCATTTGATGTGAATTCTCTGCCATTATCTGATCGAAAGGTCTTGATCTTCTTTTCTGTGTGGTTCTCGATCAAGGTTTTGAATTCCTTGAACTTGTTGAAAACTTCATCTTTGTTCTGAATAAAGTATATCCATGTCTTCCTAGAATAATCATTAATAAAAGAAACATAGTATACATACCCGCTTAAAGATTTGGATGACATTGGATCGCATACATCGGAGTGAATGATTTCCAAGATTCCTTTTGCTTTGCTTTCGCTACTTGGAAATGTCTTCTTTGTGTTCTTTCCTTTTGCACATCCTTTGCAGACTCCTTCATGTTTTGCTTGAATTTCTGGAAGACCTTCAACAGCTTTGCTTGCAAGTGGTAGTGCTCTGTAGTGCACATATGCAAGTCTTCTATGCCAAAGTTCATTTGGATCTACTGTGTCATGGACCAAAGCTTGTTCTGGATGGCCCTTCAATTTGTATAATCCTCCTTCTTGTTCTCCAATTACTATTGCATCATCAATAGTCTTTCCTCTTGGCCACATGAGGACTTGGCCATCTACAAATGCAACCCTCATGCCTTTTGCATCTAGTGCCGATATGGAGAGAAGATTCTTCTTTAGTCCCGGTACAAAGTTCAAACAAGACTTCCTTCATTTTCATAGACTTTCCAGAGTCTAGCTTGTAGGAGGATTCACCACTACCTTTTATGGGATATTGGTAGTCATCCCCAAGTTTCACCTTATGGGGTGAATTATGTTCGGATAGTTTCTCAAAAGATTCCTTGAATCCTGTCATGTGTTTGGAAGCCCCACTGTCAATAAGCCAATCGTTGCTTCTATGAGTGACAGTTCCCGTGAGAGCGGATATCAGAACATATTCTTCATCACTTGAAGAGTCTTCACTTTCTTGTTTTATTTTCTTCCTGGGAGGATCATTATCCTCAGCAGTGTGAGCATGATGTCTTCTTTTGGAGTTCTTCTTCTTCTTGGATCCACTCTTATTCATGGGACAACCTCTAGCAAAGTGTCCTCTTTCATCACATGTATAACATCTGAGTTTGGATGGATCCCTTCTTACAAAATTATTTTTCTGATGAGAATGCTTACCTTGGTGATGATGATTTTCCCTTTTGCCTTTCTTGGAGTGTACTGTGAGAGATTGATCTTCACTTCCCATCTTTTCTTCTAGAGCTGCTATTCGAGCTTCTTCTTGTGAACATTCTTCCCACAATCTACTGAACTTGATTAGCTTCTTCCTAGCACAGATTCCTTGGATGAGAGAATCTCATGACCTAGGGAGACCATTCAAGGTTGTCATCACAATTTTTGCATTCTCCACTTCTTCATCTACTGCTTCAAGTTGTTCTTTGATCTAGGATACCCTTGTGAAGTATAACTGGATGCTCTCCTCATTCTGGATCTTTACATTCTTCAACTGGTTCCTTAGAGTCATCTTCCGGTTTATGTTCTTCCCTTCAAACAGTTTGGTTAGGGAATCAAACATAGCTTTAGGTGTCTTGAGGGAGGACACCTGTGGTATGACGTGATCCTTCATTGAATCAATAATAATCCTTTTTTCCATAACCAACCTCTTCTTATGTAAGGCCTTAGCCTCATCTTCCTCTGGAACTGGAACCTCCTCATTGATGTAGGAGTCCAACTCATTTTCTTCCAAGACCAGGGAGATCCTATACTTCCAGGCTTAGAAGTTATCAGCTCCCTCAAGCTTTTCATCAAGCTTGGTATGATGAGACATCTTAACTGAGAACCTCAAATGGAAATACAAAAGATTTCGATCTTACCAAGTCAAGATGTCAGATCTGGATTTGGAGCTGAATTTCTGCAATGCTGGTTGAGGAGAAGATTAGGGTTTGACTTTCCCAGAGTTCTATCCAACCAAATGCTTTGATCTTGATCTCTAAACTTTGATTTTGGGGAGGAGATCAATCCAAGCCTGGGCTCACTCAAAAATTCCACTTCTATGGAAATCCCTAATTTCTGACAGTAGTGTCGGGTCCAAAACTGAAAAAGATCAGAATCAGATTTTGTTTCGAAAGAAAGATGCGCCCTAGGGAGGAGAGTCATCCCAACCTTCTTTTGCTGAAGATCTGTGGAGAGAGATCCAAAAATTAGGAAGCCCTAGTTCTCGCAGTTGCACAATGTCTTCTTCTCAGGTTAGCTCTGATACCATGTTATATTTTTAACATTAAGCTAGCATTATATTAGGATCTTTTAACTAAGAGAATAACAAGCACATCAATCAAGCACAAGAGACAATGAACACAGTGTTTTTCCTCGGGGAAACCATAAATGGATAAAATCCTGCAACTTCCTCAAAGATAGAATCAACACCAAAAGTAAAACCCAAAACAGTAAGATGATCTCCCGACAGCAGTAGCCTCTTTCTTTCTAGCCCCAGCAACTTCTTCTCCCTCAACTATGCGCTACAACTGAGTGTGAGTGAGTGTGTGATAAATAGAGAGGCTCACTCTCTATTGATACTAATTCTCGACTTGACAATAACTCACTAGGGCCAACTTCACTAGGTGAGTCTAACAACCCTAGGGCCCCAAAACTGCGGGGACTTTAACCCTTGAACAATAGGAGGGTTACCCACATTGACTTGACATGACTTGTTTATATTATAGAAACTCCCAATCAGAACATCGGGGCATGACATGACTCAATTACATTACAAACACTTCCTGGAATAAACATCGGGGTACAATACATAAGAAATACAAGTGAATACATTCCGAAGTTACAATTACATAAACACCAAGTCCAAGGGATCCTTATACTTATGCTCACTCTGTCGGAAAGGCTTCCTAATGTTCTTCCCCAAAGCACAACCCTTGCAGTGGTTATGCTTTTCCTCCTGTACCTGAGGAACTCTAATGACTACGTATCTCAAATGCTTCAGTGCTCCATGGTGTAAGTGTAGCATCCTCATCCATAATCTATGGGGCACTATTGGATGAGCCTGATCCTTGACCCATGCGGGTCTCCTTCTGCACAAAGTCATCCCATAGTCTTTTCCAATCAGGGAGCTTCTCCCTAGCCACAACACCTTTGACAAAGGTGTCCCATGGATTAGAGAAACCATTGAGGGCTACCCGAACTAGCTCCTCATCATCAGTTTTAGAGCCAACAGCTCCAAGATCATCCCTAATCTGTGTAAACCTCATGAGATAAGGCACCACTACTTCTCCCTTGGCCATCTTGGTATTGCACATCCTCTCTTGCAACACCATCCTCCAGTTCTCATTCTTGCTCTGGTACAGACTTTCCAAAGCCTTCCACATTTCCAATGCGGTCTTCTCACGAGAAAGGTGAGGGACTATATGGTCCTTCACTCCATCCATGATAATCAACATAGCTCTGGAATCAATCTTCTTCCATGCTATCAGATCTGCTGGATCTGTGGGTGCAACTTTTGTGGAGCCAATGTGCTCCTCAACATCATCGACGACCAAGATCCTTGTGATCCTCTCTTTCCATGTAGGAAAGTTCTGAGCACCTTGGAGTCTATCTTCAACTCTCAACTGCATGGCCATAGTGAAGTGTACCTGTCAAACCCTAAATATGAAAGTCTAAGTTTGTGTCTTCGTATAGATCTACCCCTAATCTATCACTGCTGCTGCAAATCTCTCAGCTTTAGCTCACCAGATCTCTGATACCATGTAAAGTTTCCTTTAATATTCAACTAGGGCTAAACAATGCATGCAAAATATCAACTTATAACCACACATGAATATCTTTTACAGTATACAGAAGAATATAAAACTGAGAAATAAATCACAACATCATATCACAATATTGACATTATTATTTTGGGTATGGAAACCCTCGAAAAAACCCAAGATGGGATTACCAATGCAACAGTCAAATATAGATTTTATTATGAGAAAATATGGAACTTTTACAATCACTACAAATTCACCCAAACGTGGCGAATCAAGTACCCAACAAAAACACTAGGAAAATCCCAGCTAAGCCTCAACACCCTCCTGTGTGAGTGTGTGGCCTAGCTATATGAAGCTCGGTGATCCTATTGCTCGCTCCTCCGTCTTCTCAGCTAAATCCTCTATCTAACTCTCTCCCTGTCTGTATCCTGTCTCTGTCGAAATACAAGTCTGTGTGTTCTCACCACCAATTTATCTCTCTTTTATAACTTTAGGTAAAGCAAAAACCCTAATTTCGCTTTCACTTTAACTAGTGGTAAAGCAAAAACCCTAATTTCACTTTCACTTTTAACTAGTGGTTCACTAAAGTTAATTTAGATCACTTTAATTTATTTTCCAAAGTAAACTTAGGAAAATTAAATTAAATACAATTGGTTTCCCAATTTAATTATTCTACATGCATGCAGGAAGACCTTCCTTGTTTCTAATACTTTAACACTTTTCTGAAAACAGTGGAGGGAAGCTCCTGTAACAAAAAGCCCTAGTTTTGCAATTTCTTCTGCAGAAATGCCTGATATTGTTTCTATGGTATCTCTGAAATTGCCACTCCTTTGTGTCTGAAAATTTTCACTGAGGTAGCCTTGTCTATCCTCTTTCTAGCACCATAGGTTAGACAAGAATTGGTTTCACCAATTGGGACTTATGCATGTTTTCCAAAGGTGACTTATTTAAGGACTGTTCAGAATAGCGAACTTGTATGGACTTGCCACGTGTCACTGTTTCACCTTCGAGGTATGAAACTTTTACCACATAAAGTACATTCCATGCCCTATCTGGAACATCTTGATAAATTTCATTTGGACCTTCGTAGTCCGAGATATAACGTTTCTCCCTAGGTCAATTACTTAAGGTTGAATCCAGGGAGAGGCTGGAACCCTGACTTGGAGGAATCATATCTCCTAGAATATAGCGAATCCGAGGTTTAAAATTTTACACAGGGTTCATCAGGAATTTATATTTAGCCTGTAAGAGTTTCGGCTCTTGATCCTTCTCCAATCTATATATATATATAGTGAATGTAACAAAACTACTATTTTTAGAATTTTAGGGTTTTCAAGCATGAAACCCTAATTTCCATTTGTTGCCATTGCAACTGTATTTCGGTTGTACAGTGAAACTTTTGTGATTCAGAAACTGCTGCTACCAATAGATGCACCCTAGTGAGGTGAGTTATCCTATCCCTCCTTGCTTGATGATCTGTGGAGAGAACACCTTCAACTAGGAAGCCCTAGTTCCCGAAGCTGCACAATGTCTTCTTCTTAGGTTAGCTCTGATACCATGTTAGATTTTTATCATTTAATCAATATGATATAAGATATTATCTAAGAGAATAACATGCACAACAATAATCCCAAGAGATAAGAGACACAAAGAATTTTCCTCTGGGAAACCATAAAGGAGAAAACCCCGCAACTTCCTCAAAGATAGAATGAGCACCGATAGCAAAAGTAAAACCCAAAGATACAAAGATGATCACCGACAATTGTTCTCTCTCTCACTTGTGCGATCTCCTCCTCTCTCACTCATGTGCTACTATCGAGTGAGTGTGTGTTTCAAATAGAGAGTCTCACTCTCTATTTGTACTAGTTTTCCATTTGACAATTACTCTATAGGGCCGACCTCACTAGGAGAGTCTAATAACCCTAATACCCCTCAGTTGTGGGGACTATTTCCCCAAATTACAATGGAGGGTTAACCTCAATGAATTTACATGACTTTATTATATTAATGACTCTCCCGATCGAAGGAATAAACATCTCCGTCGGGGTACAATGAAATACAATAAGTGAATACATTCTGAAGTTACAAATACATCAATAACAAGAGGGTCTTGAATTAGTTAGGGACTGATATGGGGATTCTTAGGACCACTCAATGGAATATATGACAAATTTATGACAGGTTATAGACATCTGCAACTCGATTTAGGAACATTGGTAAAAATGGTAAAATTACTAGTAATTTATGGTGCAATTCCCCCTAGGGTATGGGCAGAAATGGCTCTCCAAATCCTAGCGACCCTCCCAAATTTTCAAACAGATTATGTGGACTGTTATTATACTTCATTTACTGTCATTTTATATGGTTAATATTTATGTAACATAGGTTTAAAGCATCATACTCGAATGCATAAATTCAGTGGTATTTGCTTAAGGGAAATCACATGTAAATGCTCAACTTTGACTCACAAATGGTGTAAATAATGGTTTAGAACAGAGAAAAATGAATATAGAACATTAAAAACATGGAAATATCTCACTAACATCATATAAAATCAGATCCAAGTCGCAACATACATTAGATATACAACTCCATTGAAATGGGAAATCAACACATGGAAACTAGTTACAACAAAGCTTGGAAATGTGGACATTTGCACATGTATTTTTACTAATTTCAACTTGCAGAGAGGACGAGGAACATATTACAGAGCCATAAATCATTTTTCATGCTTGGGAATCAACTGGACTCAATCGGGTGCAACCACCATTCACACAAGTGCGTCATCATAGAGAAATATGGAAATATTGAAGTGGGGATTAAGAGAACGGGAGGAAAGATGGGTCACAAATAGTAGCAGCCTCCTATCTATAGTAAACACACTCCAGTAAGCTCCAAATGATATTTTAGGGTATCCTCTCCCATGGTTAACTTCAATGAGAATCTCACTCTCTAGAAATTGGCTCACTAGCAGGGTAAGTGAGCACTCATCGTGCAATGGACAAGCTAGTGCTTTCAAAAATACAAAAGGAAAATTATCAAATGATCCAAATCCATTATCATTCCTCATGAAATATTTTTATACCCTTCCTAAGGTCCAACAAGGTCGAATTCACTCCCATCCTCCATGACACTTGTCCTTCTCCTCAACCCTTCATCTTCCTCCAAATTCGAATGGCAGCCACCAAACCCAAAATGCGCCCTCTTGGAGGCTACTTTTAGCCTTGAAATTTATATTGTCATAAGTATGCAATCATGTTTGAATTTTCATAGAATCTCCCATCATTGTTGTCATAAAATGCAGGGAATCTCTCTCCAAGTGGCACCTAGTTTCTTCCTGGCCTCTTCCTCTTCTATGGGGAGTTACTCCTATTCACCCATTCAAATACTTGGGCTCATGATATGTCACTTGACACATATTCACCTTCCAAGAACATTCCATTACTCATAATTTTGAATCCAGGGTTAATTCATGACATGTGTAAGGAAGAATCTAGTCACCCAAGGTCTCCATGAACCTCCAAATGTCCTTATGAAGCAATGCCACTTTATTTTCTCCATATTTATTACTTGTATGACCCAAATTAATGTGTAAATGAAAAACTAAAGTTCTCTTGGGTCCCATAGATCCCATATTGCAATATTTAATGCCTCCTCCCCAACTGAGGGAACTAGTAGGTGGGTGAAACATTGTCAACTCGTAGTCTCATTGAGATGGGGACATGACATAACCTAAGCTAATATTAATTATACTTAATTTATATTCATAACAGTATTTCAATTTTAGAATCAACTTTCAATTATCAAGTATATTAGTGCATTGCATGCGAGGTGTGAGTATGTAGTTAGCATATGCATACCTCGTACGCATGCTAATAATCATGAGCTTGCAATCCACCTAACTCCTTTAATATTAGTTGCACATCATCATTCATATTATGATAATAAAAATCAGAATGGGACATTACAAAGGATGATACACTAACATTAGTCGAAGAAGTGCAATCGATAGAGGCAAGATTAGGATCACTACAAATCATATTCTTTGAGAATAATATGAGTTTTGTGAATTCAATGGCTCAAGTGCAAGCTTGTGGACCCGTGGTCCATTCGTAATACAAATCATCGAACATGACTTGCATATTCAACCTGTCTATGCAACCATATAGATTTGATTAAATAAATATGGATGAGTAATGGATCGATTAATTATCCAAATACTATTACAAGGAAATTGGGTTACCTTTACCCCTGAGTTTGGAAAAAACAATACCATCCTCATCTATTTGTATCTCATGGAAGCACCCCCTTCTAGCACTAATATTGAATCAAGATCATAATCCATCAATTTGTCGTCACATCGAGGAAATACAAATCGAAGAAGCTCATATGACGTGGTACAAATCTCAATATACAAAAGTAAGTACATTGCAATCTAGTATTTCCTCTCTAGTAAATACTCAAAATCAAAACAATAAATCTTTTAAAATGGCGTATAATCATCCAGTTCACATCCCATTGTATGAGGGTGATGAAGACACCAAATGGCATTGTTTTATTTATGAGATCATATGGGACACCAATGTTGTCACCGATTAAGCTAGACAAACAGCTCAATTTGTTATTGTTATTCATAAATAATCCCTCACTTGGAATTTCACTCAGAATCAAACTAGAACAAAGAATGAAATCAAGCAAAAATTTCTTGCATTCTTTCGAACGTGATACATTAAGCATATGGTAGCTAATACTCTCAAGGAGATCATGCAAATTCCAGGTGAATTTGTATGAGAATTCCATAAAATATTCAACGATATACTTAGTCAGATATCATATGAAATTGATGAACACCATATCACACAAAGGTTTATTTTAGGACTATACTAGAAAAATAGAGCACCCTTAAGACTGCATGAGTTCTCAACATGATATGAAGAAACTCTAAAGAAAGATCAACATATTGAGTCTAATGATGACCATTTGATATCACTCATTGACATAAAGTTGGAAGAGAAGTTTAAAATCATGCAAAGGTCTATCCATGACCTCACTTTGAGAAATACAGAATTATGGTGTACTACTAAAGATAACTCTCAATTGTAACACTATAGACAACAACATGTCTAACTCATTCCCACTGAATATTATTGCAAAATATGCCAAGGGTTCCAATCACACTCTATGAAATACTACCTATTTAATATGAATAATGTGAATCCCAATGGTATGTTACCTATGAAGATAACATACTGAATATGGTTTAATGTTTCTTGAACATGAAAAACAATCCAAATTATTAGCAAGTCTATCAAACGCAATCTATCAACCAAAATCAACAAAATTGTCAAAATAACAAAAATAAAGATACAATCTACACGGAGGATACAACAGTCAAGGAAGATATAAAAATCGAGGTAATTAAGCTGGTGGTCAAGGAAGAAAGTATAGATGTTATATATGTTACAGTGAATATCATTTGAGTCCAGAGTGTCTCTAGAGGGACAAGATTGATATCAAGTTCTGTACTGGTGTGGAGTGGGTAATCACTCCCTAGAAGAAAAATTTTAATCTCATGTTTGGTTCCTAAGCATGAAGTCGTAAATACTACAAATTTGTATGTTATAACTAGACAAGGCACTAAGATTGGGGGTGATAATATGAATATCAATGAAATTCTAAACAAAATGACAGATTATCCTAACCCTAACAAGCAAAAAGAACATTTTTGTAATGATTCAAAAATATTTGAAGATCTAGTTATGGACACTACTACAAAAAAGGACTTTAGTGATATACAAAAAATGTCACCGTAACCTTAGTGGTGACAGTCAAAAGGGACCCTATCATGAAAACTGAGCATTGTCAAAGGAACCATCTCCAAAAGTAAAGGTATTTTTGTGACAATCAATGACTATCACCATTTCCTATGAACAATGGTAACTTTTGGTGATGGACATTTACTGACCTTGAAATTTATACATTTATGGTGACGGTCAGCGACTATCACTAATTCCTATGAACAATAGTGATTTTTAATGACGGACATTTAATAACTCTCACTGTCGATGCATATATATATGGACGGTCAATGAGCTTATGTCAACAATAATATTTATTGTGGCATTAAATGACTATCGCCATTTTTTTACTTATGGTGATGGACATTTAATGACCCTCACTATTTATTCATTTATGGTGATGGTCAATGACCATCACTAATTCTTATGAACAATAGTCACTTTTAACAACGAACTTTTAATGACCCTCACTATTGATCCATATATGTAGACGATCAATGAGTGTCACCAATTCTTATGAACAATAGTGACTTACGGTGGCGGGATTTTAATGACCCTCACTATTCATTTCATTGTCATTATCATATTAACGACGACGTTCCCTATGAGATCATCACCACTTATAATCAGTTTGAAAAACTTTTAATGATTTGTGATAAAGGACCCCCACCATTTCAATTCACATTGAAAAAAATATAATGGTCCTTAAGGGATAGTTGCCATTATTTTATTAATAGTGATAATCATAGAATTGAGCATCGCCATTAATTTTTACAATGGTGAAAATCACAATGAAACAACATTACCATTTGTTTCTATAATTGTGATGATCTTATTACCCATGGAAATGGATAGCAACACATTGCCATGTATAAGAGCAAAGAAAAATCAACAAGCAATAAAAAAAGGTAGAAAACAAAGCAAACAACAATAGAAATCATAATGATGCAAAAGGGAAGATGACTAATGAGGTGAAAGGAAAGAGTAACATTTAATTATGGAAGTAAATGCAAAAATAGAAAGAGATAAAGCTTGAAGGAACAAAAGCAACGCTCCTCCATTGTAATGGTTGTTGAAAGATTGAGAATTTAACTCTTGTATCTATCAATTGTGTATGTATGGTCATATGAACTTGTAATTCATCCTTGAGAAGTACAAATCTCATAAAAATTGAGTTTATCTATACTAGAAATTCTCATTTGTATACTTCTGAAGTTTAGGACAACAAAGAGAGTAAATATTGATTCCAATCTCCTACCTTATTTATGTTTGTCTCTTCATTAGGAGAGCCTCCCATTGAGCCTAATTAGACCCACTATGCCTAATACAAATTAAAGGTACTAACACTACCTTGTAACCACCATAAAAATCTATAGTAACTCATTTTATCTCTACATTTACAGATCTGAAAAATGCTATTAAATATCATACTCCAAATCTGCCCCTAAAGTCTAGTAATACCTTATCTCTTGCATCTAAAACTAGACTAAAAAAATCTGATATATAAATTTTCATTTTCTAGCTTCATAAAACATCTAAAGAACATATTTGTGTAAATAGAAATCCATTTTATTTCTGCAAATATATGTGGACATTACATCTTATATTTTCAAACTATATCTACTTTTGATGTCTGGGGAGCTCACTATTTTCTGCATTTAACACCAAACTTTTAATTATGTCCCATAAATCTGCAATATATAATAGCATAAAAATCCTCGATATAGATTTATCACAAACCATAAACCCTTCAATACTCATAATACATTCCTAGACTTAGTGAAGATAACTAACCATCCTAAAGTAAGGTAAAAGAGTGTTAAGGTGATTGTTATGTTTTTCGATTTCCACTTTAAATTTCACTTGGTGAGGATTTTTTGAACCTTAGGTGAGAGTTCAAATGGTAACAGATAGTCGTGGAGAAAAATATGTAAATGTTTTCTTTATAATCCATAAAATGGCCTTTCTATCTTCCATAGTAGTCAAGTGGAGGACCAATGATATCATTATTTGGGGCTTATAAATTGTAATTTGAAGCTTCTCAAGATTCTCTCCTTGTATTATTCTTGATCTTGTTCTTGTTCTTGTTAACTAAATTCCATTTAGTGGTATGCGGCTTCCCCTGTGTGTATATAGGCATTAAGTCGTTCTATCATACCATGGACAAAGAGTTGTCTTTTGAAGGAAAATTGGGGAGAGTTGTGACTAATATAGACTTCAAAACTCTTATCTGTGATAGCTTGCAAACAACTCTTGATAAAATATAGTATACCTTTTTTCAACCTCATACACCTTCATAGTGCCATAAACAGACATGATAACATATTTTCTTATCAACTTAGCTCTTAATACTCAATCCCTACATCAAGTACCTTTCTATGGTTGTAAGGCAATGATCATTGGTGAAGTCCAACTGCAATAGGGCTTGTTAACACTAGATTTGAACTTATAAATCTGAGTGTTAATCTACCTAAAATATTCATGGATATCATTCAGGGTGAGCTTAGTGTTACAAAGGTTCACCATCCAGCGTCAACAGTTCATGAATACATTATAGAGTGGATTGGTTAATCTATCCACTGACACAACATCAACAGTGAACAAAGTGATTTTCATACTTAGCACATAGTCGCATGTATTTATCATCACAAGATAAATGGTTGAAAAGCGTTCATATAGGTTATTTCTAAACAAGTGTAGGCAAAGCATATATCTTTGACACATATGGATAGGTGTACAACAACAGTGGAGGCCCCATATCTATAGACTTAACACAATATTCAAAGTTAGTATGGGAGGTTGAAAACCCCCATAGGGTGTGACCAAAGTGAGTTAGAGAATTATAATTTACATTATATGATCTTGTTGTTAAACACACTTTGGGAGATATGCTTGGGGTTCAGTTTTAGGCAATCTAAGAAATTGCCATTTTTTGCAATTTCTATTATTTGCAATTGATTTTTCAAAATGGGTCCAATCAACAATCCAATTTCATATTTGAGAACCCAGTTTGATGATTTTCCCATGTTTTGAGTTTCATTAATTTTCTAGGAAAAACTATTTTTAGCAAGTGACTAGATATGTGGGGACCCAAAATGGCAAACAATATCAGTGTCCAATTTAATGCTAGTCTAGGCACTTCAATTTTTTAGGGATCAATTGTGTTTTGGCATGGTATATATGGATCGATGGGTCCACAAATGCATCCATGATCCTTTTAAATTATGTCTATGAAAAACTAACAAAAGTTATTTGATATCGACCTTCATGCCCCATTCATAAATTTCATAGTCCATCAACATTGCAAGTAACACCAAAGTTGAAGAAGAACTAAAAATACAATTGCAATTTTAGAACTCATCATTTGGGTTTAGCTCGTGACCTTAATTAACAGTAGAGTGGCACCATCAACCACTAAACAAACAATTACATTAATTATGGGCATTTTTAAGTTGGTCTTGTACAATTACATGAATTGTATCATCATGTTGCAATAGTGGATTTCAATTCTAGGCACTTCTTAGCCCTCAAACAACATCACATTTCAATTCTAAGCATGTTCTGATGTCTTTCACCATAACATCATACATGAGCAACCTTAATGTAGGAATTTTGGAAGAATATATGTAGTGTTGGACACTTTACAGACCCCATAACATAAATGTGCAGCATTATAGGCAGTCCTACAGCCTCAAACCTCCATGTTGGGCATCATTCAACCTCTAAATAGTAGTAAATAAGAGTATAAATCAAATATTGGCAATTATGAAGTGGTTATGGGCTTGATTACAATGCCAAAATTCCCTAATGCTAAAATATGGGCGATGACTATGGTAATTTCTTTATAGCAACATGATGTAACAATCATAAAACTTCAATTTTAGGCTAAATAACGAGAATCCTTAACATGAACATTGACATGATATGATAATATGAGACATAGCATACTATAGCCTCTAGCCTCCTTGAAATATTTTCAATATATTTTGGTATGTGTTGTTAGAAGTTATACAATTCCTTATTCAATGGACTAGTGAGGAATGGAATTTATCTTGTCTAAACTACCAGATTGTCCTTTGAATCTTTTGTTTATGTTGATTTCCTAGACTTGATGTCAACATGGACAAAATGTTTCTCCTAATTAAATCTATGTGGATTCTATCTTTGAGAGCTCAAATAGAAATGCGTGGACTGTTTTATTTGAGGTTTGAATTCACTTTGTAGTGGTTGTCAAATGGGATTGTAAAGCAAAGTTACTATATTAATTTAACATCTATATTTAATATTATGATGTTTATTCGGGTAGCATAGCATGTTGTTGAGGGACTGATTCAAACTTTTGAGCATTGGTAGAGCTTATCGATCAAGAGCATTTAAGAAAGAAATTGGCCAAAGTTGTTTTTCTATAGATAACACCAATAAATGAGTGATGCTACTGATATAACACATCATTTTCCAAAGTAAAGGTACTAAAACAACCTTAGTTATGTGCATGATAAGCACATTAGAAATTCAATGAAAAGATACAATCTATCAAAGATTAATTATTGACTGATAGGTGGGGAGAATTTAAGTTGATAATTTGATATCAACCAAATAACTACAATGTATCTATAGTACTAAGCATCTACTAAGCACATTTTCAACAACATCCAATATTTTTGAACATATTTAAAGCAACCTTAGCCATGTACATACTAAAATATAAAGCTTGAAAGGTCTCTGCAAAATTTTCCAAGTACTAAAAAGAAAGGCAAATTTTGAAATATAAAAGACTTTAGATACATAAGCTTTTTAACAATTTTATTTTTTTCAAGAAATTATGCCCTTTAGTTCTTGGAGCTTGGCAAAATTGTGGTAAATTTTCTCTAGAGAGTGTGCATGATAAGACACCACAAGTAAAACATGTACTTCATGTAGGGATGATAAGGTTGACTAGTATTATATGTGCCATAAAACATAGTACAATTAGAATGATTTCCAGCTATACCAAGGAGATTGAGTTATTGTTTTCGATACTTTGTTTCTACATGGTAATGACAACAAACACTAACAATTCCATCAAGGAACTTGCTGAATATTTTGCTAATTGTAGCACTATTTCCTAGAATACAAGCCTTGACATACTGATGTGTGCTAAATCCACATTATAACTACACACAAAAAAATTATGCATGCCAATGATATAGGTATTCAAAATATTACATGTTGCTTTGATGCTACAATATGAAAAATGGAAGGATTTTATTGTCATGGAGTTTTCCCATATTTGCCCTGAAAAGGATATATGGCTCTCCTCCCTAATAGACTGTATACTTAGCATTAATTCCAATTCCCAAACTAGCAACCCAAAACCTTCAACAACACCTAGAATTCTATAGCTCTCAATGTACAACCTCAAAAAATAACAAATCCACAGTAGGAAAGTTGTTGGGGACTAACAACTTCTAAGTAGTGAGGTTTGATCTTAGAATGAATCAAAGCTTGACTAAGTCCATGATTGGAATGTTACACTAATAAGATATTCACCCAATAAATTGTCTGAGTATTGTGTCACAAATTTCATCGTCATATCATAAACATAGAATAATGCATAATCATTAGTGTAGGATGCACATTGTAGTCATTAACATTACCATCGATATGGTTGGAAAATTGTTAATGTTTCACATAGTCACTTCAACAAGAATGCATCTACCTAAATGTTTGATTTCATTAGCATTAATCATGCTACCCTATTAAATTTATCATCCTTGCACTTAAGCAATACAACATAGTGAGCACATCGGAGCTTATGGAAGGATCGACAAATTGTCATGTACATAAGACCAATCATAGTAATGGATCATGCCCTTTTTTGTCCTTTTTTCCTATGAAATTTCTATAAATAATGTAAATTACATAATATTAAAAAATGTAAAAAAAGTGTTTCATATTTATATTATAAATATGTCATAATGATATAATAAACATATTGGTAATTGGTTGATTGTTTTTGTTTGTGTCCAACCTCATGTTCCTTGCATGCTTGTGAATGGCTTGTGCACCAAGACAAACAAACAACTACAATAATGCACAAAGTACAAAATCCCAATAGTTTATCTGCCTCTTTGGCATAGGAGGAAATCTAGGTTACTACATAGACTTATACATGAATAAGCATAAATATGTAGTGGCAAGGTGGGGAAATGAACTACCCATTATGGAAAATCACACTTGTCTCAAATGATTAATTGTTTTTTATTTACAATTTTAGAACCTTGAGATGTAGTCTTCGTTCTTTTTTATTATAATTTTTAGAATGGCTTATTTTGTTTACTCTACAAGCTAGTAATCTTGGGTTTTTAGCATTATTAAGGATCTACTATTTAATTTTTCAAAGAGAGTGCAACCAATCAGGATCTTAAGCTATGGGAGAACCCTATATGCTTATAAGATTTTCCATTTAAAAAGAAGCATATAAATAAAGTTCTAAAACAATTTAAGTAATTCCCTATTGTTTCTTCTTAAGATCTTATAAGTCAAAGTTGGTCTGAATGGATGTTAACAATCATCATTATTAGAAAAGTTCAAGAGTTTTTAACTAGTGTTATGCCTTTTTCATATTTAGTGCCACAACTTCATCGAAACATTGTTCCCTGCTCATTTGACATGACTAGTGAGTTTCCATGATAAGAAGTACAACATGTACTTCATGTAGGAGATGAGGCTGACTAGCCTTAGGTGGGCCATAAAACACAATAAAATTAGCATGATTGCCAACTATACTAAGGAGATTGGATTATAGTTTTCAATACTTCGTTTCTACATGGTAATGACAAGGAACACCAACAATTCTATCAAGGAACCTATTGAATTTTATGTTAATTGTAGCACTATTTCTCGAAGCATTTACTCTCAAATGGGATTTACACTAGATCCATGAAAGGATGGCTACACAATTTAATTCCTTCTACTTGGATAGAGACTCTAGGGAAAGTAAGTGTTTTGCAGCTACTCAGTTGCAAAACATAAGCCTAACACTTTGTGTGAAGTAGTCTATTTGATTCATAGAGGATACAAAGGCCTAGAAAGCTCTATTATCAATAAGCAATGGAAACCTAGTAGTAGTATAGGTATTTATTCAGGATTTATAAGTGGGGATCACTATAGAATATTAGATTATGCGGACACTATAATTGATGCCCAAAATCTAAGTAAAGAATCCTTGAAATTGTCACAACAATAACTACCCATTATAGCACAGTTTCAAAGCAAAACTTGTTTCTCAATGAAGGTAGGAAATCAAACAACTCTGATTTGATGGAAAATTTCATAAATGAAGCTAATTTTTTATTGCTAGTACATGCCTATGGTTTAACACTTTACCATCAAATTGATAGTTCAAAAACTCCTAAAAACAAAGGGCACCCTGTGAAGAAGAAAAATGGGCTTGAATTCAAACCATGATGAGAATGTCCTTATAAAGTACTTAAAAAAGACAACCATTATTGAGGTGTTGGAGGAAGCAAGACTTTATTTATGAGAAAATCAAGTCTGGGGATTTGCTCTATGTAGGACATGCTCTTATGTTATTATTGTTTGTTTGATAACTTTATTACCCTTGATTGTAATCAGTCATTGAGTTTAGGGCAAAGAATGGTGAAACAAGACTCTAATTGATTCCAGTGTTTAATTTTACTGCAAATCCTTATATTCAGTATGAAATATCAAGCTTGATGGTTGTTGTAAATGTGGGTATCGTAGGCTATCAACATGTTTTTTATTTATAGGTGATCTGATGGGAAATTGTTTGATATATTTCTTAAAGAAAGTTGAGGAATATATTATAAAAAGACGAGGGGGGCTATTGAAGAAAAGCATTATTGCATGGTTCTTTGCACTCATTCAATGGAGGTTGGACAATTGGCAATGAATTTGAACTATATATTCCCAATCATATAGTTCTTGTATCTCAAATACTCTATTGGTGGGACAAAATTTGTGGTACTACTAGGTGTCGGTTTTTAACTGACTAAAGGATTTCCCACTGTAAATATGCAAAAACATTGAAAAATTAAAAAAATGAGAAAGACTTACCCAAAAGGCATCTTGTATAAGTAATAAAGAGATGGAATTCATCATGCTACCCTATTAAATTGAATTGCACTTTAAACTAAAGGACACCTCTCAAAACAGAGTTGAGTTCCCTAAGTGATTTTTCTGAAAAGAAGAGCACGTAAAACTAATCATGGATCCTAGGTAGTTTCCCACCATCCTAATTAGGTTAATTTATTCAATATATTTCATATATTTGTCCCACCACAACCTTATTTGTGGTTCATTTTTCCCTTTTATCCATCTAAACCATTTTTTCCTAGCTAGGGCTTTGCTCATTCATTGGAAGTCATGGATTCCAAATCCTATTGAGCACCTAGGCAGATAGACTTTGTCCATCTTTTTTTCCAACCGTGACCTTTCTAAGGGGGATCCCTTGAATTCCTTTGATGGACTTTTGAATATTGAGGGGACAGACCAATACAAAAATAAGATATAGATGTGGGGACTGCATAATCGATTCTATGAAAAGAACCTTCCTCGCCATGGATAAGAAGTAAAAGGTCAAAGATCCACTCGAGATATATTTATGAGGGAATTATGTATCAAAGGGTAACTAAGCAATTTTGAGTGGAGGAAGCCTATTTGAAAGCCTAAAATGTGAACTATGTTGTTTTGGATATTCATGGAAGTATTTAAAAGATGGATAGAGATTTACCTAGATTAATTAGGGTGCCATAAGCTAGAAAATGGTTGTCAAAGATTCTTTTGAAATATTTGGTTTCCTTAACTGTCTAATATCCAAGAATTATGATATCTTCCTTTAATCAAAGGTGATAAAGAGAAAACAAATGATATATGTCAATTCATATAATGAATTAAACATAGAAAGTGGAAGAAAAAATATCTTGTAAATAATGGAATTGCACCACAACTCATTATATGAAATAACTCTCTAAATAATACTCCAAATATACCAATATCAAATAATCATAACATCAATAAGTGATTAATGCATGTAATATCCAGTATATATTAATTTCTCAACCATTCCTCATGTAGAGTCTATTTCTTGGCCAACCCATTTACTTATCACTAAAGATCCCTCACATTACCCAAAGGGATCATGATGTCCTAGTACATAAAATAAAAATTCTATACAAGTAAACGTAATCTACATTTACAAGGTATAAACATGCTCATCTAAAAAAAATCTCCAATTAGCATGATAAAAGAGCACAAAAAATATAATATACATAACTTCAATTTTAGATTTCCCAACCATTATTGAAATTGAAAATGGCTATAGAAGTTGTATATATTTAACACACGAGTGTGGAGGCAAAAAGTTATGAGTGCCAAATAAATTCCTTGTATTTTAGGAATGGCTCTTATAGTTTTTGGTGGCATATCGTTCATGAAGAAAGATGAATCAACAAGCCATCCTTCAAAAGAGTTTAAAGATGGGGTCACAAGATATTCATTGCAAAAGGGAATGGAAAATATCTCCCAGCTAGAAATCAAAAACATGTCAAGTGAAATCATAAAGCACAATAATCTGAAACTAGAATAAATGTGCATCTTGGCTGAACTAAAAATAAATATCTATGTGATTTTGTCCCCATATATGCATTAAACAATGCCAAAATGTTTAGCAAAATCTTTAATTGTAAGCAAGGTAAGAACTCCCTAGTTATTTCTACAATTTAGCAACTGATTACACCAATTTCTAACTGTCAAAAAATACTCCTCTAGCTAAGTGTGTAATCATCAAATGAGAGATATGATCTTATTTGTGTTGTATGATTATTTTTACCCATACACCTTAGCAAATTCTAGCAGGCAGCACTAGTAGCTTCAAATTCTAGTTCCACCAAAGAAACACCCCAACGTAATACATACATCTTCTAAGCAGTTTGTCCATATAAATTGCAATATTGGGATTTGCAAATAGCTATGATAAACTAGAAAACGTAGTGTGTACTACACAATTAGCACGCAATCATCGTTCCAGATTCCATCACAACAGCATGTGTTGCAATCCATCCATTATGTTTCCTCATGTATATCTGAAATAAAGCTTGCAAACCGTTCTAATTTATGATAAATGAGGGAAAACTGTAGGTTTAGTACAATGATGAAAGAGACAACTAAAATTATGTTATCAACAAATGGCAGAGATACAAATTTAACAGTCCCTTGTTTCCAATGTGATAAATACAACATGTCCATTTATTCATGAAATTTTAAGAGCAATAAATAGAAACATGAAAAGGTATAGACTACATAAGCATTCCCCTAGAAGAGTTTTAGCACATACGGAATCTTATCTGAGATCAAACAATATAGTATTGTGCCATATACACATAAATTACAAATTCAAATAGTTAACACCTCTTTTGCAAGTTGAGTTCAATTAGTGTCCTTCTACAGTTGTTGTAAACATTAAGAATTTCCAACCAACTTGTAAACTGCAAAGGTAACTTATCCTTGAGCATGCCTCCTTAAATATGTTATTTTCCTTAATAATTTTGAAAACTTCCATAAATATTACATATGTATACCCTTCATCCTTTGTTGCCAATGGCTCTCACACAATATGCTTTCAGGTACTTTTTTTAAATGAAGAGGGAGGTGGAAATAAATTATTTTGAGGAGGATTCACATTGCAATGAATGATCCATTTGGATAAATAGTCAAAATACAGACATTACTTTCTTTTTCGGTGGAAAAAAGTAATTAATGAGTTCTATCGGTACACCAAAATTCAGGAGAAGTGTCACGTCCCCACCCCTCTACTCGGCGGAGAGGACACTACTAACATAGCTACTAGCTAGACTGGAAAACTTGCCTCATACACATGATATAAAATGCAATGAAATAAAATAATACACAGATGCATAAATGATTATCAAATAGCGGAAGCAATTTCATTCATTCACGGCATTTAACATGTTCACATTGATTTATAAAACAAACACAGTTGCAAGGATTTAAACACAAGAATGCTTATCTTAGAAGAAGCTTGTCACACAACTAGCTGCATCGCTGAACCGTTCCACCCAACAATAGGCCAATGTGCTCATCAATCTCTCGGCAACACTGCCACCCTCGAGCTGGGCATGATTTCCATAAGGAATAAGGGGAACACTAGCAGGCTCACACGTAGCCAAGGATACACAAAACTCAGCCAAGCCAACATAGTTGAGTTTATCAAACTATGAAGGAGCTGGAAAGGTTGGTTGCTAAGCTAGTGATCTCAACCAAAGAGCTATGGACACCTGCAACAGAACTATCCTGACTTCTAAAACATCTACACCACCCAACACAAGGAAGCATCCCCTTCTCTGCTACGCAGTCCCTCGGGCTATGCCTTCCCTCCCAGTGCTATTCAGGGTGTGCAAAGAAGAAAGCCAACCCTCTATCTCTGTCTATGAGGCTCCTGCACACACTAGGTTTGTCAAGCAAGCTCAAATCCCATTTCCACTCCCAATTCAATTCAGGCAAAAGCCAAAAGATGCACCCACAACACAATACGATTTCTAGGTTTGAGGAAGAACAGTATGGGTAACAACAACGAATTGTGAGGATGGGTAAAATAGTTCCCTAACAACAATTCAATTTCCAAGGACGTTTTGGTCCTAACGTGGCCAAAACGGACTCAACAACACCCAAAATCGTGGGTCTCTTCTTCCCCTCACTCGGCATTGCCAGAAAACGATTTCCAGCTTGGAAAAAATGGGGGAAATGCAACAAAAACGTGGGGAAGGAAACTCATCCACTAATAATCACCAAAAACAATTTCCCATCCTGAGCAAAATGAGGTAACAACCAAAAACGTGAATGGTTTCACACACAAGAAGTTCTGAACGCCTGCGAGAGCTCACGTGAAGGAAAAATGGTGAGGAAAATATGAAAAAAATCAAAGCTTGGTAGAATGGCATACGTTTTGGGTTTTTACTTGCCCAAGGAGTCAAAACACATTTCCCAAAAACTGATGGATTCTTCAATTCGAACTTGGGTTGTCATACCTTGCGCATCCCATGCAATAACCAACTCAACCAACTTCTGGCAGGAATAAAATGATTGGGTGAATAAGACAAGAAAGGTAGTTGACAGTTTTGATGGGTTCCCCCTTTGATATTTGGATTTTCCCCATTGGCCCCAAAGGTTTGAATATCTCCCCCCCCTCTTATCCTTAGGAAATCATGCCTCTTCTCATTATTGTTGCATTGACATAGCTGGTTGTGGATATTTTTAATTAACTACATATTTACATGATGTCCAAATTATAATGTGCCTGACTGGCACAAAATACCATTGGAATCGATTTTAATCGTTGAACATAAAATGCTAAATCTATGGTGGGGGTTTTGCCTATAGATCCACACCATGATTAATTACAATATATACATAATATACATTTAATGCAAACGGGGTCAAAACCGGGGTGTTACAAGAAGACTCTTGTTGGTCACCAGCAATTTTTGGTAACAAAAATGATTAATCTTCTCCATTATTAATGCGTTGGTTAACATAAAATAAAACGAAAATACTTAGTTTTGTAGGAAAACATATGTTTCTTTAAAAATCTCAGTGAACACAAATGAAAAAGCGTGGCGATAAATTGCTTATGTAGAAATTTTTAAAATGATTGACTCCTAGATGTCATGGAACCAAAATCCACTATTTTGAATAGTGAACTTTATTCTTGTGGGTAATTCATTCATGTAATAAAAAAAAAATATAGGAGAGCCTTATAACTTGCCATATTCATTGACATCACAAATGGGACAAGCGAGCAATACTCAAACTAATCTCTGAGGATGATTCTGATGAAAACCAATATCCTCGAATTGAAACCCACTTAAATCAAACAAGCCATTGGAATCATTGAAAAACTAACAATTGTGGTTATCTTAATGAGGAAGCTAAGATTGTAGTTATAATTGGGCATATATCCATTATAATAATTTATTGAATTTGTGCCCAATGATCAATTCATAAGAAATTGAAATGTGGGCATGTATATATAAGTTGTAATCATCTGTCATGTTATAAATATAAGCATGTGAATACCAACACCTTATGGGCATAGATTGAGATTGTATTTCTATATCAAAAGAACATGGAGAGTAATCACATGGTAAAGTTAATGTTGAATAACAAACAATTTCATACTGGCAAGTAATAAATTAATACATGAGTACAGGGAAGAAAAAGAGCAAATCATATTTCAGTATGAAGAGTTCAATAATTATAAACAACATAAATTCATAAATATCCACATTAACATGATTAAAGAAAATCTCAAAGGCATGTAAACGAGGTGGAGACCCTAAAATAACCATAATCTTTGAAGATCAAAGCATATGATTAGAATCAATACCCGGTCATAAGACTCACATAAGAACTATAATGAAGATACAATTTATGAATGCTAAAAATATGAACGTTAAGGGTGTTTGCGCATTTTTATATAAAAAACCTACATAAATTGAGTATCAATGTTTCTTAGCAAAACATCTGTTATGCTTGTATATTTTCATTTTACACGGTCATGCATGAATATGTATGTAGCATACTAAGAAAGAAACCATGCCTCCTCTTTTCCTATCTTTTTGTCACAACTTTTGCACATTGCACACAAGCTTCAGGGAGTCTCAATGGCATATTGGCCATTGCTTCCATCATCTACAGTATGTACACCATAACCCAACATAGTACGAATCCTTCCACATACTTCCTAAGATACATACATTTGAAATTGACCTTGTTTCTTCATAATACATCTTGCATGATTCCACATCTACACCATAATCCAGTAAAATAATAGATAAATATGTTTTTGATATGTGTAATCATAAAAATGGAAGTCAAAATAGGAAGACAAGGTTGAAAGAAAATTCCCAAGGATAACTGAAACTGAAAGCAATCTCATAGTCTCAATCCAGAAAACAATCTAGTAAAGAATACTTATCACCATTATTATCAAGTCTCAACACATATTTAGGATGCAAAGTATTGTTATTCAAAATTCCTAAACTTATTCAAATACTATCTATAATCATAATGTGCATTGCTCATTTCACGAAGACCTGTATGGTGTTGTTTGAAATGAAGACTCAAGAGACTGACTAAAAATGAAATAAAACACACCCTTCTATTTCATCGATAACATATTTGTTCACAAGAAGAAATGACACGGTTAAAATCATAGACAATAAACTCATTTCATTGGTTACTTTTTCTGTTTTGTTTTTTTCTCTAGCAGACTACACTAGTTATTTTATTTTGTTTTTTTCTACTTTTTCGATTGATCATTGGACCGACATTTATCATGAGTACAATGCAAAGGCATATCAACTATCTAAAGTATGTAGGAGGGTAACTTTACTGAACATGTTTTCAACTGGTGAAATCTCCTATCAAAAGAAACAAGATATTTTTATTATACAAGCTCAGATGATAGGTCCAGATTTGCAAACTATTGGAACAAGAATTTAGTACTCTTGTTTATTTACTGACCGACAGGTTTTTGAGAAAACTATAACAACGAAAAACATAAATTTTACTTTCGATTTCACAATTTTGATGTTCAAAGGAAGACTATTATAGGGAAATGCTTTATTTACTTTTTTCTTTTTATTATCTATAGTTGGGCATGTGTTTCATTCTGTTATGGTCCTCTGTGGGGAGATTCCCTTGTCGGTACTACAAGGAAATTGCTTATGAGGGATGGAATTAGAAATCCATGTTAGTGGCTACCCATTCATTTACTGAGATTGTTCGACGAGGGCATTTTTGGGAAAAAACATTAGATATACCTGATCACCAGTGGCGTTCTACATTTGATTAGAACATGCTCAAATACTATCTACAGTTAGTAAAAAAGTTCAATACTTATAAATTTATGAATCCCAGCTTATTGCACATGAACCATAAGTTACCAACATCATATGTTGTTATCATAAAAATTTGGTTGGTGCAGAAACGAACCGTTTCCCTAGTCTAAATGGTTTAGATTTAGAAAAGACAAGTACAGTTATGCAACCCTTCCATAAATTATTTAATTAGTTGAATGCGAAGCTTTTATACCTCTTCGTAGAGATGATCCTTGCCTTCTCGATGCTTTTGCGATCTAGTTGTGAAGAAGACATACCTACAAAAGGATATAAAGGAAAAGATACAAGAAATAAAAGCAACAAGATAACTTAATGAATCTATGCTAATGATCAAGGAGAAAAGAAATAAACAACATGAATAACATCACACGTTATCTATGGGAAAGGAAAACATATTTGTATTAATGAAATTGAGGAAAGAATTAAAATCAAAGCCTTGATGTTGAGGCTTCTTCCTACAAGCGCTTCATTCTCAAAATATACAAGCCTTTCACTCTCAAGATCCAAACTCTTTGCCTCTCACACCTCGAGTAATTTCAACAGCATGAAGGTACTTTTCTGGTCCTCCCCCATCCATGAAGGTAAGCTTGCTTATATAGGCCAAAGGAGATAAAATGTGTTGAGATTTTGTTGTAGGAAGGTGAGGGATCATCCCTAGAGGTTAGGGGTTTGACTACTACCTAATCTAATAAGTTGGAATAAGCCTCCATGAGGGATTTATTCTAGAAGGCTCTCGAAAGCTCTCTCTTTTTTCCTTTTTGTGAGCGTTGACGCTCTTTGCATACTAGCAACAGGCATAAAAAAAGGCCGACGCTCCTTTCCCAAAGGAAAAGAGTGTCACTGACACCTATTGTCCACTGGAAACAAGCATCAGCCTTGGATGACCCCTTATGTCAAGAGGCAAGGTGCATCAGAGCTCCGAGAAATGGACTTCTAGCAAGACCAAATTCCTCTAAAAAGTCTTTTGACATATGAACTTCAGGGATCTGGGCAAAGTGACAATATTTTGGTGTAACAAAATGCCACCCAAAGTATGAAGCTATAGGGATGTGATAGGTGAAATGTTTTGCTAGATGTGGTTTGGAAGTAGAGGCAAAAGAATGTCGAGTGAAGACTTCCTACAGTAATAGATACTCTGAGTTATATACTTTGTCTGACTCAAATAGTGGTTGTTGACCAATACACTACATATCCATGTAAAATGACCAGGTCATGGCTACCAATCATACATTATAGATCCATGATGAATAAGACTCAAATCCAAACATAGCTAACAGACATACACTGTAGATCTATGTCATCATGACTCAAACTTTAGCATAGCCACCAGACATACATTGTGGATCTATGGAGTGACTTGATCACAAAATAATCCATCGCAATCTCGGGAGAGGAAAATATTCAAGTGAATGCCTAAATACCCAGGGTCTTCATCCCAATCGCAAAAAGTACGATTATATCCACGTGAATATATTTCTTGATTTCGAACATGGTAGAAACCACTTGATTACCAGTCGCTGATGTATACCATTAACAAGTTCAAGGGAAATTACCATTGATTTCAATGATTCCCAAGGTACCCTGGTGCATTATTCCGAATGTGAATAGATGAGTTGAAGTCGAACAATTGGCATAATCTTCCATTCAGAGGCCAATGATGGAATCCTACTATTGAAAGAGAGGAAACCTGCCATTGAGGCATGCAATATTCAAGGTAATAACAAGTTTCTAAGACTAATTCCTGGATTATGTGTTGGCGTCGACGGGAATAGACTCTTCAAAGGAGGTCCATGATGTTCCCCCCATCATCAACACGAAACTTGGAACAAAAGTAGTCTGAAGTGATTTTGATTATGTAACAACCATGGGACTAAATTAGAGATGACCGACTCAAAGGAAGGTAAGGTAACTACAGAGGTAGGTTATGGTAAAAACCCCCTTTAAACATTGAATGACACGACAAGTGATTTGGAAGCATTGACTCAACTAGGAAGAGACTAGACATAATGCAAAGATGGGACGGTGCATTTTTTGAATTAAATCAAAGGAGTAAAATGACTCATGAAATGGATCAACTCGAAGACAAGTTGATTACCCAAATGTTTGAAGTAAATGCAGATAGGTGGCATGTTCAAAGGTGACTATAAACTGCCATCAATACACATGAAAAAAAAACCAATTCCCTTAATTTCCCCATCATGATGGATGCATACCTATTTTCTTTTTAATGAGCATGAGAACTGTAACAAACGCTCGATAAAGCTCATCATAGGATGAGTCCAATCTCATATGTTTTATGAACCCGAGAAAGGAGGGGTTCAGTCCCAGAAAATGACCTTCATCGCTTAATTTTATGAGTCCGAAGAAGGTAAACCCGGTGTTGTTTCATGTTTAGATATTATGAAATGACAAAAGAAAACTCCAAAATCGACTTTTTCATAAGTTTAGTCCCCAAGGTCTAAAAAAGTGTAAACCGATACCTATTAGAATTCTTCTAGTTATGATGAACTAGAGTGTACCTTTTTCGTAAATGAGTCTAGATGGTCGGAAAAAGGGGTAAACCATCATCAAACATATGACCTTTCAAATACTTTTACAAGCGTGAAAGAAACAAGTTTGCTTGGTGATATTTTCCTATTAAGAGAGTCTGAAAAGAGATTAAAGACAACTCCAGGGGGATTCCTTTTTCGTATAGGTTTTAAGAGCCCGAAAAAGTGATAAAAGGACACTCGACACCTTTTCACTTGGGTTTTAATGAGCACGACCAGGGTATAAAAGGCACTCAGAAGCTTTTTCAATTTGACATGGAGTATGAAAAAGTCAAAAAGAAACTCCTTCATGGCAAAAAAAAGGTCTAATTTTGTCCTGAAATGTCCAACAACAACAAAAAAATCATTAGAACCCTTTTACACTCAAAACATTATGAAAGAGGGTAAAAAACAAAACAATATTTAACTAATTTAAAGTTCTTTTTTACTCAAAAATAGCATAAAAAGGCCAAAAGTAAAAAAAGAATTTACCATTTGGTTTTTTACCATTGAGTTACGAGTGCAAAAGTGCTTCCAAGGGTGATTTTGTTGCGGCAATTGTGGGAGCTGTGATCATCCATTCAGTGATTCGTCAGGTCTAGGTAAATGCTCTTCCCCTCCTCTTCAATTTGATAGCAAAATTTTAAGTTTTAATTAGGTTTTTCATGGTTTTTTAGTTTGTTTTTTGGGATTTAAGAGTGTGCCCTAGCGACGTTCTTCCCCCTTTTGGGTAGTGCGCCAACGCACCTCTCGAAAGGGGAAAGAGCGTAGGTGGCCCCAAAAAACTCAAATCCACAGTTTTAAGCTAAAAGTTGAAATTCTTTTTGCATGGAATGGTCCTAATGAATGATTTGTTGGCATTCCACACGTTTTCAAACACAATATGGTCATTTGGAAAGAGAGAGAGCATGAACTAGACAATGCTCAAGTCGCCAACGGTCTAAACATCGTGTTGGTATTAAGAGAATGTGGATTCCTAAAATTCTTCAAGATACTGGGAATGAGGGTCCATGTCCGATTACTAGATCACTTGATAAGAATGTGGGACCCTAAACAAGAAAAAATTTAGGTAGGGACCCACATTCTCACATTGGATGTGGAGGACATATAATTCCTCACTAGTCTCTCTAGGCAAGGGAACCCAGTGTCACTCTCTAGACCGAGGGGAGGAGAGATGATGATTGATGATTTGATCGACGAGTACTGCACCATCGACATGCAGTCCCAAGGTGGGAAAATACCAATAAAGCATGTGACAAATCGACCATTGAGAACCGTGTTATTTACTGTCGAGAAAGTGGCAGGTAGTCGAGCTTCCCAACAAACTACATGGTCACATATGCTTTATGCATTGGAGCGCATGGATCCAATAGTCTTCAACTGGAGTGAGGGATTGCCAGCGAGTCTCAAGGATCAATTAACCAAGTTTTGTCGATGGGATCTCAAAGAGTTTGGATACGATGCAATCGTGGTATCTTTCTTCCTCGAAAGAGCCCCTCTACTATGCCCACAAGTGCCACTGGACAACCTCGAGCCACATGACCCATGCATGATGAGATGGGTCAAGGCCATGGCTCAACATGGGGGTGTTATAGTGTGGTTTTCCACACCTGATACATCATGCTTTGATGGTGTATCCCTGTCCCTATGCAAACTCTTTTTACCCCTTTTTGCTCACTATGACCCTGATGCTCTAGTGGAACCCCTTAAAAGACATTTTTATATATATACGTGGGTCGCAAGTCTACAACCCACATATACACAGCTTGCACCACTATCACCCATGTACATCGAGAAATGTGCTCAAAAACAAAAAAATATTTGGAGTCCCCCCCCACTAATTAATGAAGGACTTTTCCCTTGGTCTTTCATATATCAGGAAACGCTCCACTTCGATCCTTCACCTCCTACTGAAGGGCTATATATTGAACTACTATGAAGCATTAAAGGAGGAGAAGTTCAAGAGAAAATATAATATAGTGGAATTGTGCCCCATTCTTATGTACTTGAGTCTGCATCCCTTTGTCATTGAAGCAACCATTAATGATATTTCCCAAGCTTGCCTTGATATTTGTGAGCTTGCCTTTGTATGGAGGCTTGAGTGATGGAGGCCCTGGTTGAGGGACTCAGTTTCTCGATTTGGACAAGGTGCCAACCAAGTTTGTCATCTTTATCTTTGTTCATATTAATAGAAATATCCATTGCATGTGTAATTATAAATATTGTTATCCATGGATGTATTTACTTTGGTTATGTATTGGAATATAACATGCTAGATTAGATTTTAAGACTTTACAAATATCATGCTTGTATATCTGGTTGTTGTTGAGGGTAATGTGTAGGTACAAGTTTGATTGAAAGCTCAACAGGGATCTACATCGAACATCCGGAACAGGGTATGCCTCCTTGGTCCCTTAGCGTTAGTTTCGCTTGTATATTTAGAATGCTTGTAAATGGGTTTATTTCTGGTGTCATCCTGTCTATTGTGGTCCACCCCAAGCCATAGGAGATCTTTTCTGTAACATGGGAGGTGTGCCTATGGTGACCTACAGATCTTTGTTCTTCCAATGGTTGCATGGACAACTCTTTATAGTGGAGGACTATGCATATTCTGAGATGAATTTCAAAGGAGACACTGATGTACCACTTCCAGAGGGTGACCAGTGGGGTGATACGGGTAAGAAAGATCCCATTATTTCATTGTTTTTCATTTTGGTATATTTCACTTTTTGTTGTTTTTGTGAGATAAAGACATCATATTTTATGTTACAGATATTGAACCATCACAGTCGTCTGGATCATCACCTATTGAGAGGTGAGGGGCAGTTAGAGAGATTGCGGTCTGGAACATTAAGGACGAGGAAGAGCTATAGGAGATCGATGAGAACCTGTAGAGGTTAAATGTAGGTGTCCCAGACAGCTCCATTTGTGACCTATCCTGGAATTATGAACGCCATACAACGAGAGTTTCATGTCATTTTGGGAGATTACTTTGTAGGGTAGCTCACGCCATCATGTGTTTCCATGAGCATGAGGACTAGCTAGGAGTTATGTTAAACTATAGTATTAGTATGGAAGCTTCAGGGCTTCATATTTTGATGTACCGAAATATTTTGGCTTCAGATTTTGATGTACTAAAAACTTTTGGCTTCATATTTTGATGTACTGAAAGCTTTTGGCTATAGGATTTTGCCTCAGTATCATTATAAAATATTTATAAAAACCAACTTTATACAAAATGGTGTGTCTATAATGGTGTGTTTTGTTAGATTTTTATCATTCAAGCTAGCATTATCTTAGGATCTTTAACTGAGAGAATAACAAGCACAACAATCAAACATAAGAGACAATGAACACAACGTTTTTCCTTAGGGAAACCATAAAGGAGAAAACCCCGCAACTTCCTTTGAGATAGAATCAGCACCAAAATCAAAACCCCAAAAACAGTAAGATGATCTCCCGACAGCAGTAGTCTCTCTCTCTCTTGTCCCAACAGCTTCTTCTCTCTCAGTTATGCTCTACAACTGAGTGTGAGTGAATGTGTGATAAAATAGAGAGGCTCACTCTCTATTTATACTAATTCCTGACTTGACAATAACTCACTAGGGCCGACTTCTATAGGAGAGTCTAATAACCCTAGGGCCCCACAACTGCGGGGACTCTAACCCTTGATCAATAGGAGGGTTACCCACAATGACTTTTCATGACTTGTTTACATTATTGAATCTCCCGATAGGAACATCGGGGCATGACATGACTCAAATACATTACAGACACTTCCCAGAATACACATCGGGGTACAATACATAAGACATACAAGTGAATACATTCTGAAGTTACAAATACATCAACACTCCCTCTTAACTAAGAAGGTATTCTCTCGACACAATTTATCAGCACAAGTCTTCTTCTCTGTATCATCTGGATTATCTTCATCTTCAAGTCATCTTCATCACTAGATCTGGATCATCACTCAATCATCACTGCTGGATCATCACTGGTCATCATCACGGGTGCTATCTCTCGATTCTTCTCATCACAGGAAGTTCTACAGAGCCAACCCTTTTTCATGCTGGTTGTAAGCCTAGCCTCCATGTAGGTCTTCATCTTCTTCAGTGCTTATATCTGACCATGGTCGGAAACACATCACAACTATGTCAGAAAGGCCTGGCCAACACTCACATCTGACCATGGTCGAAAACTCATCGCAAACCATGTCAGAAGGGCTATGCACTTACATCTGACCATGATAGGAAACTCATCACACATCATGTCAGAAAGGCTCTGCACTTATATCTAACCATGGTAGGAAACTCATCGCACACCATGTCAGAAAGGCTATGCACTTACATCTGACCATGATAGGAAACTCATCACACATCATGTCATAAAGGCTATGCACTTACATCTGACCATGATAGGAAACTCATCACACATCACGTTAGAAAGGCTCTCAACCCTAGGCTGAGTGTCAGTCCCAAAATGAACAAATTCCTGGTAATTGACTAAGTGCCTCCATTCTCCTAAAAAATGGCCTTCTGCACTTACATTTGATCATGTGGGAACACATCCCACAGTCACCTCAGAATGGCTCAACACTTACATCTTACCATGGAAGGAACCAATCCTCTCACCATGTCAGAATGGCTCTCGGACTCATGCCTAGTCAACACATCAGCTATTTGTTCATCTGTCGCAACATACTGGAGCTTCACTGCTCCTCTCTGCACCATATCCCTGATATAGTGATATTTGATCTCGATATGCTTCAACTTGTCATGGAACACCGGCTTCTCATACAACTTCACACAACTTTGGTTGTCTTAATATATACAAGTAGCATCCAACTGGAGATCAAATAAATCAGATAGTAGCTTCCTCATCCATACTGCCTCACAACTAGCTGAACAAGCTGCGACATACTCTGCTTCAGCTGTACTCAGTTCCATGCAAGACTATTTCCTACTAAACCAAGAGATCACACTTGATCCCATACTAAAGCAACATCCTGAAGTGCTCTTTCTATTGATGGCACTGCCTGCCCAATCTGAATCAACATAACCTTCCAGGTTAATCTTTTGATCAGCCTTATACTTGAGCCCATAATCAACTGTACCCTTTAGGTACCTCAGAATATGCTTTGCAACAATCAAGTGAACATGTCTCGGATCTGTCAGGAACTGGCTCAAGGTGTTCATAGCAAAGAAAATATTTGGTTTTGTATTCGTCAGGTACATCACGGACCCAATCATCTGACGATACATCATGGCATTAACCGACTCGTATAAAGCATCACTTAATAGCTTCAGGTTCGATGCCATAGGTGTGGTCATGTCCTTGTAGTCCATCATCCTGAATCTCTTCAGGATCTCTACTGCATGCTTCCCTTGTTCGAGGAAGATTCCATCTGCATTCTGCCACACCTCCATGTCTAGAAAATAGTGCATCATACCCAAGTCTTTCATTTTGAACTCAGTAGCAAGCTTCCTCTTCGTGTCAGCAATCAACCCATCTGCACCTGTTAGGAACAAGTCATCTACATATAGTAGGAGCAACACTGGGTTTCCTTCTTCAACCTTGTAGTAAAGGTTGGGATCTGCTTTACTCTTAGTAAAGTCCAAACTAGTCAGGAAGCTGTCAATTCTGTCGTACCATGTCCTAGGTGCCTGTTTTAAACCGTACAGGGCTTTCTTCAATTTACACACATGAGTCTCCTTGTCATGTGTCTCAAAACCGAGTGGCTGCTCCACATACACTTTCTCTTCCACTACACCATTCAAGAAAGTAGTCTTGACATCCATCTGGTGTATCTTCCATTTCATCACTACAGCCAGAGCAAGTACTGATCTAATGGAAGTGTATCTGGCTACAGGTGCAAAAGTTTCTTCATAATCTATTCCTTCTTTTTGGGAGAAGCCACGAGCCACAAATCTTGCTTTATATTTCTCTATGTTGCCATCTGCAGCATGCTTGATCTTGTAGATCCATTTGGAAGTTACAATAGACTTCCCTTCTGGTCTTGGGACAATATCCCAGACATCATTCTTCATGATTGATTGATACTCTTCGATCATAGCATCCTTCCATTATTTCCTTTCTGTCGCTTCTTCATAGTTGGAAGGTTCTTTATCGATGAAGTCACATAATAAGGCTACATAACCGGAGCAGGACCTGGTTCTTTTCCTTTCTCTGTGATTTTCTTCTGGAGGCCCATATCTTTCTGCACCTTGGATAGCTTCTTGTACCCAAGCAGGTTTCCTCTTTTGAGGATTTTTCTCCTGAGGTGGATCTATAGGTTCTTGAGATTCTTCTATTTCTCGATCTTCTTCTTGAATTTCTTCGTTCATGGTTGTGTCATGAATTCTGGGTACTTCTATTTCTTCAGGTTCTTCAACATGTTTCTTTCTGGATTTGTTGTAAGCGGAGTCTTCGTCAAATGTTACGTCCCTGTTGATGTCGATCTTCTTGAATCTTGGGAAGTATATTCTGTAAGCCTTCGAGCTTTCATACTATCCCACAAATGTACCCTTTGTTCCTGAAGGATCTAACTTTGTCCTCTTTTCTTTTGGAATGTGTATGTACACTGGACAGTTGAATGACTTCTGGTTTCTTGCCGGAAAAGACTTCTTCAGGTGTCTTGTTCTCTAGTACTCTATGTGGAGTACGGTTCTGTACATACATCGTTGTTTTGGCAGCTTCTGCCTATAGATGCATGGGAAGATCTTGATCATGAAGCATGGCCCTTGCAGCTTCCATGATCATTGTATTCTTCCTTTCTACAACCCCATTCTATTGTGGATCATATGGAGTGGTTAACTCCCTGTTAATCCCTGAATCTTTGCATAATTCTTTGAATTCATTTGATGTGAATTCTCCGCCATTATATGATCGAAAGGTCTTGATCTTCTTTTTTGTGTGGTTCTCGATCAAGGCTTTGAATTCCTTGAACTTGTTGAATACTTCAACTTTGTTCTTTAAGAAGTATATCCATGTCTTCCTAGAAAAATCATCAATAAAAGAAACATAGTATACATACCTGATTAATGAACTGGATGACATCATACCACATACATCGGAGTGGATGATTTCCAAGATTCCTTTTACCTTGCTCTCGCTACTTGGAAATGTCTTCTTTGTATTCTTTCCTTTCGCACATCCTTTGCAGACACCGTTATGTTTTGTCTGAATTTCTGGAAGTCCTTCAACAACTTTGCTCACAAGTGGTAGTGCTTTGTAGTGCACATGTGCAAGCCTTCTATGCCAAAGTTCATTTGGCTCTACTGAGTCATGGACCAAGGCTTGTTTTGGATGACCATTTAATTTGTATAGACCTCCTTCTTGTTCCCCAATCACTACTGCATCATCAATAGTCTTTCCCTTTGGCCATATAAGAACTTGGCCATCTACAAATGCAACCCTCATGCCTTTTTCATCTAATGCAGATATAGAGAGGAGGTTCTTCTTTAGTCCTGGTACAAACAAGACATCCTTCATCTTCATAGAATTTCCAGAGTCTAGCTTATAGGAGGATTCCCCGCTACCTTTTATTGGATACTGGTAGTCATCTCCAAGTTTCACCTCGTGGGGTGATTCATGTTCTGATAGTTTCACAAAAGATTCCTTAAATCCCGTCATGTGTTTGGAAGCACCACTGTCTATAAGCCAATCATTGCTTCCATGTGAGACAGTTCCCATGAGGGTAGAAATCAGAACATATTCTTCATCGCTTGAAGAATCATCACTTTCATGTTTGATTATTTTCTTGGGATGTTCATCATCCTCTGCAGTGTGAGCATGATGTCTTTTCTTATTTCCCTTTTTCTTGTGAGAGTCACTTTTGTTCTTAGGATAGTCTCTAGCATAGTGTCCTCTTTCATCACATGTGAAGCATCTGAATTTGGGTTGATTCTTGTTAAATTTATTAGGATGAGAATGCTTACCTTTGTGATGGCCTGTCCTGCTTTTCTTGGAGTGTACTATGAGAGCTTGATCTTTGCTTCCCTCTTTTCTTCTCGAGCTACTATCCGAGCTTCTTCTTGTGAGCATTCCTCCCATAGTCTACTAAACTTGACTAGCTTCTTTCTGGCACAGATTCCTTGAATGAAAGAGTCCCATGTCATAGGGAACCATTCAAGGTGGTCATCACAATTTCTGCATTCGCTACTTCTTCATCCACCGCTTCAAGTTGTTCCTTGATCTGAGAGACCCTTGTAAAGTAAGACTGAATGGTTTCCGCATTCTGGATCTTTACATTCTTCAATTGGTTTCTCAGAGTCATCTTCCAGTTTATGTTCTTTCCTTCAAACAGTTTGGTCAGGGCATCAAACTTAGCTTTAAGTGTCTTTAAGGAGGACACATGTGGTATGAGGTGATCCTTGATTGAATCAACAATAATCCTCTTAGCCATGACCGATTTCTTCTTATGTAAGGCCTTAACCTCATCTCCCTCTAGAACTGGAACCTCTTCATTGATGTAAGAGTCCAACTCATTTTCTTCCAGGACCAGGGAGATCCTATACTTCCAGGCTCGGAAGTTATCAGCTCCCTCAAGCTTTTCATCAAGCTTGGTATGATGAGACATCTTAACAGAGAACCTCAAATGGAAATGCAAAAGATTTAGATCTTACCAGGTCAAGATGTCGGAACTGGATCTGGAGCTGAATTTTTGCAGCATTGGTTCAAGAGCAGATTAGGGTTTGACTTTCCTGTAGTTCTGCCCAACCAAAAACTTTGATCTTGATCTCTAAACTTCGATTTTGAGGAGGAGATCAATCCAGGCCTGGGCTCACTCAAAAATTCCACTTCTGTGGAAAGCCCTAATTTTCGGCAGTAGTGTTGGTTCAAAAACTGAAAATGCTCAGAATCATATTCTGCTTCGACAGAAAGATGCACCCTAGAGAGGAGAGTCAGCCTAACCTTCTTTTGTTGAAAATCTATGGAGAGAGATCTAAAAAGTAGGAAGCCTTAGTTTCTGCAGCTGCACAGTGTCTTCTTCTCAGGTTAGCTCTGATACCATGTTAGATTTTTATCATTCAAGCTAGCATTATCTTAGGATATTTAACTGAGAGAATAACAAGCACAACAATCAAACATAAGAGACAATGAACACAAAGTTTTTCCTCGGGGAAACCATAAAGGAGAAAACCCCGCAACTTCCTCAGAGATAGAATCAACACCAAAAGCAAAACCCCAAAAACAGTAAGATCATCTCCCAACAGCAGTAGTCTCTCTCTCTCTCTCTCTCTCTCTTCTCCCAGCAACTTCTTCTCTCTCAGTTATGCGCTACAACTGAGTGTGAGTGAATGTGTGATAAATATATAGGCTCACTCTCTATTTATACTAATTCTCGACTTGACAATAACTCACTAGGGCTGACTTCTCTAGGAGAGTCTAATAACCCTAGGGCCCCACAAATGCGGGGACTTTAACCCTTGATCAATAGGAGGGTTACCCACAATGACTTTTCATGACTTGTTTACATTACTGAATCTCCCGATAGGAACATCGGAGCATGACATGACTCAAATACATTACAGACACTTCCCGGAATAAACATCGGGGTACAATACATAAGATATACAAGTGAATACATCCCGAAGTTACAAATACATCAACATGTTTGTACATGAATGGTTGCTTATGGTATGTTTGTATATGTTACCTTTACACATGTGATCTATCCTGAATGAAAATTAAATATGAGCTATGTACCAATCCAAAACGCAATTAGCTAATGAGTCAGCAACTACATTTAAATGTCTTGGGATATGCTGGTAAGAAATAAACTCAAATGACCTTTCAAGAAGACGAACTCTTTGGAATAATTGAAGAAGAAAGGGATTACAAATAGTATAGACACGATTTAACTTAGAAACAACTAATTATGAATCTAGGTAAACCATAATCCGACTCACATCGTTTGACAAAGTATTAGTTAATAGTCCAATCACATATTCAATGAGATTGTTTGTTGCGAGACCTAAGCAAGTTCCTCCTGGGATTACCAAATCACTGGTAGGGGATTAAGTACCCATGTCGCTGGTTAGAGATTCAAGTTATGTCGATTAGCACCATCCGTGAATCCTGAATATAAGGCCATCTGTTCATTCAAGAATGACATTACATAAACAACCTTAACTAGGGTGAATCCTACATTCAAAAAGAATAAAAGTTCAAACTACACACAACACACTCTATGAACAAAATGTACAAGGTACACATGCAAAATGCTAAACCGTCAGTGATATTAAATGCGTGACAACATGAGCATCCAAAATCTTGCAATCTCACTCGAACAGATCAATGAACACAACTAAGAAGAGGCAATGCTTTCAAAATAGAAGTAGATGACTACAATTATTAAAACCCTAGCCATCGAGACCCCACACACTTGTTTAAAATGGAAGATCATGGAATGTCTTCTTACTTCTCAATGGGAAAAACCAAGTGCTTGAAAATACCAAATGCCACAATTGTAGACACCATTGTTTAAGGTGAACAACCCCATGCCTCAACACTTAAAATTAAAGTCAATATATAATGATTCAATCCACTTTTATATGAAAAAGAGGACACATAGCTCCACGTTCCCTTGGCCAAGGGCTTTGCATAGAAGTTCATCTACATGCTATTTATTTTAACTTGCCACATAACCAATTCACCAATTGAACGATAATACCTGATAATAATCTCACATGGCATACACGAAATGCAAATCACAAGCCCTAAAAAGGAAGTTTTAGACTCGTATAAACATTTATTCATATCACCAACTATGTGCAAATGATGCATTCGTTCCAGTAGTCAAAATATTGCAAGACTAACCAACTTCAAAAACATGCATCAAACCACACAAACTCTTAATTCTATGCAAATGACATCATAGTGCTATGCCTACATCGACAAGCCATTATCTATCGCCTATGTCCTTCTAGCTAACATAACACAATTTCAAGTAGAATGACAACCAAATCACAAAATTTTGAGCTTAACACATTAGACATATGCCCTAAAAAACATTATAGCCACAAAACACGACATGCTAGAGTGTCGATAAGGGAAAAATGAACAAGATCCTGATTGGGCACTGGAGCATAATCAACGACAACAAATTTTGCAAGTGAGCTTTGTAGAACCAATGCCAATGTAAATGGGCCAAAGGAATGCCATTGCAAAGGAACTTCATAGCACAACAAAATTATGAGCATCGATAACAACTAGTCTACACCTGCCCTAACAATTTTACTACAGACCAAAAACCTTGAAACAAACCCAAGTTTAATGTTGGAAGGATTCCCATACCTCGACAATGCCACCACCTCTACTGTCGCAACCACCAGCCTTTGGCACGACAACCGGACCCCAGACCTCGCTCACAGCAAAATTATTCATCGACACTAGAACTATACACTAGAACCAACAAACCATATATAGAATCAACTTCCACTCGCAACATAGACTGGCTTCGCTCTCTACACAATCATACACCAGAATCAACAAATGACAACTTGCCTAATGCATTGAACCCATATTCCACTTGTAGAAAAAGAAACAACTCGACTGACTTGAACAACAACAACAACATCTAGAACCATCCACACGAAGCTGCATTAAACCCCATCCTCCAAGCAATAACTCTAGACCGCGAAAGCCCCTCCTCTTGCAATTACTGCCCACCACAAAAGTCCCATCTCGACTCCCAACCGACAAAGTAGATGTAAAACAAAACAACTAGAGGTTGAAATGCTCCCCGCGTCTGGTCTCAACACATACAACAAAATGCCCCTCTCTGCACAAATGCCTCTAAGGAAAAATGGCACTTGGTGACACGCATCCTGACACATAGATCCTCGTAGTTGTAAACCACAGATGCCAATGTGAGCCCGTTGGCAAAGGCTTGCTCCAAAGCCCAATGTTGATACATGGTCCATCCCAACCAATCATTGATTTGAAAATCTGTCATCTGAAAAATCACATAAAACAATTCCTATGTCAAAACCTTATGTCGTCACCTCCTACGAAATTTAGAACAACTAATAGCTACAAAATGACAAAATAATGCCACTAGCATAATAAAATGTCAATTTTAAGATCACAAGAATTAGTAAAGTGAATGATCACAAAACTTTAATTTGTAAAAAAGAACATAAAATTAATTTTGTTCCCTTATTAATTAACTCTTTAAATAATTTCACTTACATAATGTTGCCAAACTACTTATAAACTAAATTATTTTTCTCCCCAAAACCACATAATTTTTGTTTTCACACTCGAGAAAAATATTCAAGAAAAATGTGACAAAAAAAAACCTTTTTATTTACTAGCACAACCACTTAAACTCCTTAGAGCTACATGTTATCCATGCATAAAGTACTAGTTATTCTTTCATCAAGTACTAGTTATCCATGCATAGCTACCACTTAACTTTGATAAATATATAAATGTTTATATCTTAGAATTTGGGGTAGACTTGCATCTATACTTTTCCTAGATTACACAAAGATTAGACAAATATATTACGATTTTATAAGAGTTGTTCAAAATTTGAAATAAACAATTATTACAAAAATATAAAAAATAACTAATAATTAATGCATAGATAATGATAACTAATTCATAAATAAATCTTAACTTTTTTTTTCCAAGGGAAAAAAACATAATTTTATTTTATCCGAAGAGAGACAAAATTACAATTTGTAGACATGCCAAGCATATTTGTAAAAACGGTTCAGACCCCAAATAATATTTGAGTACTCATACCACAAAAATCCTTAACCCCAGCGGTCCTCCTCAAAATCAGACTACCATATCAAAAGTACTATGATCGATCCATGTATTCGGCATAAAGAAAACTGCCCATAAAGTCTGTCAAATAATAGTTGTAAAACAAACCAATTGTCAATCACAAAAAGTTCTAAAAAATACTCCAATATAACTGTATATATCACTCAAAACCTGACCAAAAATTGAAGCTCAGCAATTGTTCATTTAAATAAATCTTAACTAATACATAAATACCAAACAATAAATAATAAATAACATATAACTTATTACTTATAACACTTCACTAATAATTAACCATCAACACTGAATACCTACCATAAAATCACCTATAACGAGAGGAATTGAACTACAAACACTGAATACCTACCATAAAATCACCTATAACGAGAGGAATTGAACTACAAACACTGAATACCTACCATAAAATCACCTATAATGAGAGGAATTGAACTACAAACACTTGTCATCGGACCTAAGACTCTAATGTTATGATCCAACTCAAGGGAAAGGGGAAGATTCGCACTCAACATTCTCGCATATTCAATACTGTCCCTGCTCATCCTGTCGTTACCGTTAAATACACGCACACCGGTAATGAATCAGGTTACGGTGGTGCTACCTATGCTCGACACGGTCCAACTGATACTCATCGAATTTTTGTGCCAAATTTTGGCAGCCGAATGCACCATTACCAGAGTTTGAAACACTTGAAACCCTAACTAGAAAGAAGCAGCAGGAGCAATGTCGGAACAGCGTTCATTCTTATACGACACCGTGTCACCTCTGCTTGACCCCAACCCGTCAAGCTACGATCCCTCTTCTCCAGCTCACCTATCGATCGGCGAAGCGGCGGACGCCTCTCCCATCCACACAAACAAAATCAAGAAGTCCCAGAAGCACGAATCCGCCATTAAAGCCTCTGACTCTGCTGCTGCCGTTGGGGACGAAGAAGAGCTCGCTTTTTTAAATAAAAGGATAGAATTCAACTCTGAATCATCGTCAGGGGTGATCTGTACAGTGTTCAGGAGCGAGATTGGTGGCGGGGAGAGCTATGTGCACCGGGAGTCGAGTGATAACGACGAGGCGGAGTATTTATCCTTGAACTTCGATAGTCCAAAGTTCCCAGAGGAGGAGGATGCTAGTCCCGAAAAAATCTCCCCTGTTCAAGCTCCAGAACAAGTCGATGTAAAGGGGGTTGATTCTTTTCGCTGGACTCATGCGCGGAAGCAAATTCGAAGCCCTCTTCTTCTGCTGCACCATGGTAATACTCTCCTTTTAACTATCTGTGTTGGTGTTTTGTCTGAAAAACCTATGCAACAATGCCTGCCTTGTTGGCCTTCTCTGGTTTGTGGTGGTTATCTGTCTGATGTTTACAATGCCGTCTTTACTGCAGCGGCATGTCCTAATCTTGCGATTTCTTTCTACACTAATACTCCTTACTCAGGAAATTAAAAATGCTCTTTAAATTCAAGAATATTGGATTCAGTCAGGAAATTTAAGCAAGACAACACAATTTAAATTTAACTAAAATCTGTGTTCTTTTTGCATTTTTTGAAGTATCATCGCAGGCCATTTCATTGTCATGGCTGCCTTATTCAGAGCCATTCCACACTACTTTTTAAATTCAATATGATTGGATTCACTCAGGAAATTTAATCAACGCAACTTAAACTAAATTTCATAAAAATCTGGGTTCTTTTTGCATTTTTTTTGCAGTACCATGGTAGGCCGTTTTGGTGTCATGCCTACCTTATTGGTCATCTTTGCATTGTGGCCGTTATCTATGGGATGCCTACGGCAGTGGTATATCCTCATTTTGGTATTTCCTTCCGCACAAATACTCTACTCCTCCTCCAAATCAGAGCCATTCTGCACTGCTCTTTATATCCAAGAGGGTTGGATTCCGTCAGGCAATTTAGTTAAGACAACTTAAACTAAGAATTTCATTAAATGTGTGATGTTTTTGCGTTTTTTTGAAGTATCTGATCCACCTCAAGGTTTTTTTAATGGGTGGTAACTAATTTAATTTTTTTATGGGTCGTAACTAATTTAATTTAAGTCAATGCATTTAGAGATGCACAGTGTCTGTTACAAGGCCCTCATTCATCTATTTGCAGCATATATGAGACCAATTCTTCAATTAGCTATAAAGTTTCTTCAACAAAACTTGTGGTTAGCATTGTTGAAAAAATCGGCATAGGAAAAAAATTGGCAGGGGTCCGGAATACAACTTCTTGGCAACATCGGCAAAAAAATTGGAAAAAATCGGCAAACTGTGGCACGCATTATATATGAAGTCGTGGATGCCAGATAAAAATTGATATATCAAAGTCAATACTAAATCCTAAGGCCTTATAGTTGTCTAATCAAGGCATCAACAGTGCACAACCAATACAAAATGACATCAAATATATAAGCTTATCTCATCATCATGAGTCAAAAACCATGGTGTACCACTTGGCATTTGTATAGGATGGTTGAAGTGAGAGGAGTTGAGAGAGGTGTATAGTCAGCGGTCCATAAGTGAAAAGGTTTGTCCTCTTAGCTATGGTCATAGGCCCTTTGTTTTTCTCAAGGCTTACGTTGGAAGTATTTGAGCTATGCCATGAATACAAACACAAAGCAGTTAAAATATAAACCCCTAGATCCATGAGGATGAATGTATACACATGTGACATACATGCTAATGTTTTTGGTGTCTTCCTGTCGAATAGTAGTGTTGCAAAAGGTGAAGGTGGTGGTCACTTAAGTGTGCAAGACAATAATTGAAGTTATTCTCCAATGTTTTATTTGACATAGATGGTGTTCTAGAATATATCCATGTTTCAATATTTACTAATTCAATACCTCCAATCCTACCTAGGACCCTCCAATCAAAATGCAAATCCTCATTGCACCAAGTGCTACACATACAAACAGAAGAAATGTCACTTTTCACTAGTCGTTTTGCTTCAACATAAAACTATTATTTTTAAATTTTATAAGCCCTTGTTGTTAGCCTGCCTTCACTATATAATTTTTGACTCCCATTTCCTTTTGAATGAATGAGAAACTACATACCTAGTTTGTCCAAGCCTTTATAAGATTCTAGTGATAAACAAGATAGTTCATAAATGTAATGGGATGCAATCAAATGTATTCTTAAAATTATTTTTGCAATGACCTTGATCCCCTCAATTAAATTTTTTTTTGATTGCAACAAGAACAATGGTTTGGAGTTTTTGATGATGGTAAACACCTCCCCTATCATTCCCCAACAACTGCAAACACAAATAAGTTAAAAAAAAACACAAATAAGTTAAAAGGATCAAATTTTACTTGCCGGTTTTTTCTCGATTTTTGCCTTCTTTTCCTTTGTCAAAATTTTTCAAAATTTCGTGATTTTTTTGGGCCGATTTTTTGTCTGAGGTTTTATATCACGAAAAAATTGTGATGTCGCCTATATTTTCATCACTGGTGTTTAGTCTTGATTCTTGAATGGTTATATAATGGTCAAGACATCAAATTCCATAAAATAGTTATATGTGCATGTGTTCATCCCTGTGATACATCTGGCAAATTTAGATGTTCTCACACTCAGCAGTTCAGATGCTGGTATAGCTAGGAGTGTGTTAAGAACAGTTTACTTTCAGAAAGTGCATTACATTAAAGTCATAACTCAATTTGATTAAAACTTGTCAGTTTTAAACTTTTATTTCTTATACCACCTTTATTACTTTTATACTGTATATTTGACTCACTTGTCAAGACTGGCATTCTTGAACCTACTTGATGTTGGAATCCATAGCAATTATCCATGTCAGTTGAGCACCAAACATTCGTTAGTTGTACCTCAGTCAACTGGGCAGACCAGCTTATCACAATGGCCTTAAACTGGACAGATCAGCTTGTCACAATGGCCTTGTTTTTGATTGCTATCCTCACATATAATTTAATAACATAAGACTAACTCAAGCAACTCAGTAGATTGATATTTATAACAGAAGTCCAATTTCTAGAAGGTCAATAGAGAGTGATGTTAGATACATATTTTCAAAGAATCCAGTCTATATACATTATTTACATTTTAAGAGCTAAAACTTTGAAAAAAATCCAGCCTTTTATTTTTGCCTTCAATTTGGTGATGTATAACAAACTGTTTTGCAATAAGAGTGGATATGATCCTGTCCTGGCGATTGGCTCTTCCTGTCTTTGGAGAATCACAATAGGGTTTATGGCAATCATAATCACAAAATATTAAATCCACACTTCTCCATATTTTAGTTTGGCTCTGTTTATGATATTTTATCACTTTCAGTCAAAGGACTCACTACAAGGTATAAAACCAACATTGTTACCCCAGTAAAAATGTTTTGTCCAATATTTTTACCATTCTATTAGCTGCTGACCTCATCTTTTTCCTCCTTTTGTTAAATTTTGTAGCCACTTCTTTATTTCTCATGTCATATGTTGCTCAAAAAAATTTCGGGAGTTTAGATATGGTCCTGACTTTTTTGTTTAACCCAGCTAATAAGGTCATGGTCAACCCTTCTAATGTGAAGGGTTGGTCCTTCAATGCCAATTCTTCTGAAATAATGTTTCGTGTTGGCTCAAGCATCTAAGGTCCTGATCTTACTTGAATTAAAGTGTTGGTCTTGATTGCTCCACTTTCATATTTTGTCATATTTTAATATTATGCTAGCATATCTTTTTGTGACCATGATAAAAAAATCAAAGCTTGAGAAAGGAAATATTTAGGAACATGGATATGGCTGCTTCTAAGGCCCTATGTTTACATCAGAACTTTGAAATAGAGAACGGTTTTCAGAAAAATATTATAAAATGCATTCTAACTGGGATCAACAATCCGAATAATCAAAATGAAATTGAACACAGTTTCAAGTTACCATTTGTTTTAAGTAAATGCTTCTCAAAAAATGAGGAATTTAAAAAATTAATTCTTAGTACTTACTAAAAAATCAGTATAAGCAAAAAATCAATTGTTAGATACATGGTTCAGAAAAAAATCTACTTGTGTAATCATCTAATCCCAATTATACAATCTGGTATCAATCCATCTAAATCTTGGAATGTTTTGTTACTCTGGGAAACTTTTAGGAAGCAACACAGCTCCTTCAATCATAGCTTTGAATCCATTCCCAATCACATCTATGATTTGTGAGCTACTCCTTTCATTCCAGCAAAAGCTTGTGCTTTTCTAGCTAGTAATCTCATATCCAGAAAGGGGTAGCAGGTGCTGGGGGGGGGCGGCGGGGGGAGTGGGCTGTGTGTGGGGGTCATCTTCAACCCTGAAGGAATAAAAGAAACTGCATTTGCATGGGGGATTGTGATCTCAACAAATAATGAGGCAGAAGCATTAGCTCTATGTAAAGCTCTTTCAGTTTTAACTTTTAAAAGATAAAGTGGTTTGAAGAGCAATGGTGATGGGGAACTTAGCAACAATCATAAGATCCCTACACCACAAAATCCCTTCAAAGAACTGTTAAAGTTAGGGGTTTTAACAAAAAATTAAAATAAAGCAGAAATTGTACTTTAATTCAAATTTAAATTATAAAAACAGTACCGAAATAAAATCACAAATTTCAGGACAGCAGCAGTAAAAATTAAAATCTAATTTACAAACTAAAATTCAGATCTGATAAATTAGGTTAGGGTAGTTAACCTTCCTTATACTCAGAGTCACTTTCAGATCAAACCTTGCCTCTCAGAGGCAAGTCACTAAAATGGAACAAATCTGGACCTTACCTGAGGGCATGGACATACCTGTGAGAGAGAGAGAGAGACAATTGCTGAAGATTAGGGTTGGATAATTACAGCAGAAGGTACAGTAGTTGTACTGAGGGTACACTACATCCAAGATCACCCTCAAGACATTAACCAAGACAGTCAACAAGTGCCCAACATTAAATGGCAGCCATGAACAGACCAAAACAGTCCATGGCAGTCTCAAGGAGGCAAGTGGTACCCTAAATACAGTCCACACAAGCAGTGGCAGCCTCCATACAGTCCACACAAACAGTGGCAGCCTCCACACAGGCAGTGGTACCTTCCAGCAGACCCGTGATGCCACCCTCAATCAAGCATCAAAGCCCTAGGACAGTCACTTAAGAAATCAAAGCTGAGTTGCCTCTTCAAGATGCTCACATAATGAAAGCTAGGCTCAAATTTATAGCCCCTCAATGAACCCTAGAAGGTTCCACCTTCTATTTGGTCATTGATGTTAGGGTTTCCCAAACAAGGTCAAGACATTAAAACACTTTAGGAGGGATACAAAATAAAAATATAATTTTTTGTTAAGACGTCTTAGGAGAGGGTACCAAGGACAAGACCAAGGGTCAAGTTACCACACTCAAAGGGGAGTGCTAGCACATAGGACCAACAAGGGAGGGGTCGACACAAGACCAAACCGATATAAGGCTAACCACAACTCAAGGTGGGAAAACGCCCTTCTAACCACAAGACAAGGTGGGAAGACAACCTTCTTTCTCTCTCTCAATGTATGTGGTTCACAAATGTTCCATGCAATAACTGGAAGTTTATTATCACCGTATAAGGAAGGTTCACACTGGATAATGTGATCCTCTGGTCCTCTTGACTACCCCTAAGGTCAAATGCTAGTGGATCCATCAAGGGGTGGCCAGCCCCTTGATGAAACAACCTAACTCAACCATCTCGAAGACCTAGGAAAGGAGGGCATCACACATCATCATCTTGGTTAACTGACCAAGTTCCTTCATTCTTTAAGAATGGCTCTCAGCCCTAGGCTGAGCTTCAGTCCTAGACTGAATTATGTTGATCAACCCCTGGTCCTTGACGAGGTCCTCCATTCTCTGGAGAATGATCCTTAGCCCCAGGCTGAGCTTTAGTCCCAGACTGAATGTTGATCAACCTCCTGGTCCTTGGCCAAGAATACACCTGCAGGACCTGCTTGGTCCTTGACCAAGAATATGCTTGGTCCTAGACCAGGATGTCTCTGTCTCTGCCTGCAGAATCTGCTTGGTTCTCATGACCAAGAACTGTTTGGTCCTTGACCAGAATGCCCTAGAGATAGATAGGGGCCCTAGCCACATGCTAGGGACTTTGCCATGGCTCCGACTTGGTTGGTCCTAGACCAAGAACCCCAGTAGACTGATGGGGGCCCTAGATACTTACTAGGGACTTACACTGGTTGATTAACTGACCAAGAACCCTAGTTAACTGACTAGGGTGCCATTCTCCCAGAGAATGGCTCTCGCAACTGCATTATTTTTAACAAGAACTTCAAACTTTACAGGATTGCACAAAGGATGTTATTAGAAGCCCAAGACATTAAGACAATTGAGTTCTGTCATGTCTTATGAGGGTAAAACAAGCTTGTTGTTGAGCAAGCAAACAAGGGAACTAGGTTGGCAGAAGGAGTTTGCAATTTAAAGGGGCGGTTTATCACTTTATCTCTTCCATGATGTGTATGAATATAATATAATGATGAGCCCTTCTCACTCAAAAATGTTGTGCCATGCAATGTCGATGAGATAGTGAGTTATTGCACCGACGTCATCTCCCCATTCTCGAATCTCTTTCTCAATTTTCTGGTGTGGGTGATTAAGAATGGTATGATGTCAATGCTAAGGGATGCATGTGGGTTTATTTGGCTAGCAATTTGGGCATGGAACGAAATACTGGCCATTACTGTAGATGGTGGCTCCTTCTTTGAGTGTGAGTGAAGGGTGCATGGATGTATTTGTTTGGGAATTGGGACTTGTCCTAGATTGTTTGCCACTGTTCAATATTTTCTTGCCATTGCTTCAGAGTCCAAACTGTGGCTTCTCTAAGCACGAGTGGCGGGCGTATGATATTTGGTTTGGAGTTGAGACCTAGCTTGAAGTTACAGGCCACGGCTTTAATTGCAAGTGGAAGACAGTTTGTTGGGGGCTATTTCTTCTAGGCAGATGACAAATAGGGTGGCCTCAATGGCTCATTGCCACTGAAGGAGTGGCTGCTGCGTTCTGTGTTAACTCAATGAGCTGAAGCATTGTGAAAGGGAAACAATAGAAGCACATTGTAGCATGATAAATTCAGAATGGGACTATCCACTGGAATAACTTAATAAGTGGAAAGATGAATTGTAAAGGCACATTCAAAAGGAAAACTGTGCCAAGGGCACATGTGCAGTTGACACAGTAAACTGTAAAACATATTCTGGAAATTTGAGAATGGGAGAAAAAGGTGGAAGCATTCAAGGGGATTCAGCGAAGAAAGCACTTGGCACTCAATTAGCAGATAAGATTTCTGCAGCTGTTGGTTGGAAGATTTGTGGCCCAACTTGGTCTTCCTCAGGAAGTAGATGACTCTAGGCCATTTGAGGAACCCTCCCTTTGTGGCCTTTCTTTGGCCTTGGAGGACAATAGGGACATGTTGTGCTTTCAAGCCCTGGAGTTGGTGGAAGGCACAGGTGAGATGAACCCTGCTGCAAAATTTGAGAAAGAGAAACATTTGAATGATGCTGGAATAGAGTCACAGGATAATGTGCAAGCTGAAGCTCATCATGGGCATGGAAACTAACTTTGTTTTCAAGCTTTTTATATGTTTTGTTAAGTTATTTTTTTTCCTTAAACAATATGTAAGGCAGTACACCTACCAAGCCTTTAGAGGCTGGAAGAGGGAAGACAGAGTCCGTAGGAAAATGGATAGGCAGGTTGGCATTTTGGACACTCAGCCACAACCACCCTTAATCTTTTTGTATTAGCGGCCAGAACCGCCAGGAATATTTTTGTATTATAAAGTTGTCCAGTTTGGCCACAGCATTTTCTAATATAAATTACATATTATCGTGAAAAATAATCTCATATCCATAACTCCAATCATTGATCTGACTTATCTTCTAAGTTCTGTAAGTGGCTTCTACTGACAAAGTGTGAATGCTGTCCATTTATATATTCTTATATTTAGGGGTTATTGCTGTCTTCTAGAGTATTTGTTTTGGTAACTTCTTGAGCCCATGGACAAATTATTGAGCAAACTTTGATGTGTTACTTTCATGTTGGTAAGGTTGTTGCTAATTCGGGATATGCTCGACGAGTACATCTTCATTACTCTGGTTCTTCTGCAATGTCAGAATATAATACTGGACAATTGACAACATTTCTGATGACCAAGGCTCTTGAGAATAACTATGATAACCAAAGTTCAAACTGTGGAAAATGATGTTTGTTTCAACCAAAGACTATAATAAACCTACTATTTTTTGAATACACCTAGACACAATAAAGTAATTCAAACTCGACTTAAACTTGAACTATAACTCAAGAGTCAAAACAAACATCCTATGATCCTATATTTCTGTTCATTGGAAAGAGGATTGAACTTATTGGATACTATTCATCTAACATTTTTATTATTTTTGTTAGGGGAATTAAAATGACGGAGGCACTTGACAAAAAATAAGCCTACCCTAACCTAAATTAACTGGCACCAAGATGCCCTACTGCTTTTTACACTTAGGAACATTATGGAGGCCACTTTAGCTTAGTGTCCTCCGTGAGTACTCCATCAATCAGGACCAATCTGTGGGTACTGTTCATAGTACTTGGAGTTGGAGCTGATTTTGTACCTTGTTGCTGCCCTTTAACTTCCCTGGATCTGCAAAAAAGGAAAAGAGACAAAGGACTCATTACTCATGGAAACAACTCTTGCAGAGTCATCCTCTGATGTCAACATATAATCTGGCATACTACTCTCAATATTCGCTGTATTGGCCTTAATGTTATGAAGAAAATCAACATTGCGAAACCTCCATTGTTCTCTATTCAATCTTTCCTACTGATTGCCATCTTTAGGAATAATGCATATGAAAGGTTAGATAGAATACTACCTCCTAACATAGACATCCACTTCCTTGACAAAAGCATACCCCATGTGGTAGCACATGTGCTACCACAAGCCATGTCCATAAGTAATACTGTCAGGGTAAGCTATCAATCAAACTGGCATTTCCTTAATCAAACCATGTACCTGTACCTTCTTGGAGTCCATTGCATGTACATCCTTATAAGGCATAGTAACCTGAAGCTCTAATTTCTCTATAACAATAAAGGCACTATATTTTTTTAAGCACTTGAGTGCACCATGCAGTTATATAACACTAAATTATTGGGGATGAAGGATACATATAAAAAGGGGCACCTTCTCTGCTTGATAATCAAATCCCAAAAATATGCTTGGGTTATCCTTTGCAACGTCAATAAAATCATTTCCTTTCAAGAATTGTTTAATCCTCTGTTTCTGCACAGGAGACTTATCAACTCAAGCAAAGGGACTGAAACTCTTTATCTAGCTTATTCTTGGATCAAATCAAAACAGGAAGACAAATTGGCGGTAACTTCTGGGGGAGATATAGCTGCTGTTTTTTGCATTTGCTGCCACATGTCATGCATGTTTCCAGGCTGATTTGCACTTGGAGTCTACTGATATTTCCTCTCTGAATATCACTTCAACAACTATTTTTTTTTTCTTCTGAATGAATGCTGCATATAACCATCAAACCCCACTCATAACTTAATTTAAGGGCTCTATGTCCATTGGGGTTTGAGCCTGTGTCTTTAAATTTGCGATGACCTGTCTCAATCACTATCACTTCAACAACGATTGCTTCTTGATTGGCCTGAATGTACTCTTGGATGGACAATATATGCTGCTACAACAAATTCGATCTATCACCACACTCACACTTCATCTCTACCATATGTGTGGATACAAAGAAAGGAGCTTTCCTCTTTGATCTTCCATGGAAAAAAAATCTGATCACAGCCCAAACATTGTATTGATGGGAGAAATATACTGATGTGCTTCGTCTTCTTCTTCAAATATGTGTGATACTTGCTTAGACACTACAAGTAACCTCTTCATGAGAAAGTCTACATGCCCTACAATAAAGCATAGATGGAATGATGCAACATCATCAGTTTCCAATGGATTTGGAAAATGATCTACTTTCTTCCTAGTATATCGAGGAAAGAATCTCTTCAGAAAGTGCTGATTATGCCTTGTCTAACAAGGTTGATTATCCTGAAAAGCTGAATGCTTATTTCTTCATAGTAATGATCTCGTTATTAAGATTTTGTAACAGACTTGTTGTAAGAGCAAACTACTCTTTCATCTCTGCAAGTGCATCAGAATCATTCCTAGCTGATGAAAGTTGCTCCTTCCCTTTCTCAACTTGACAACCCGCCTAGATGATTTCGGAACAATAGATTTTCCAATTTCTAAGTGTTAACTCCTGAATCTGCACTTCAAATGTGTAAAAGTCCCAAGCACAAAATGCAACTTTAGGTTGGCTCTTCTCCAACACAAGGGGGGTATCCCTAAAGATAAGATTGCTAAGACTACTACAAGGCGGCTCAAGGTGATATGAAGAGATAGCTTAGCAAAAGATTGTTTTGTCTTTTGTAGTATAGAAAATGGGGTTGGAAGATAAGGGATTAGTGCCTATCCAATATAGGTCAAACAGAGTCAAGGATCATCAATTAGAGAGGGTTATTTATGAATGGTTAAGGTAAATAAAGCTGGTCACATGCCATATTTCACCTTAACTTGTTAAATAATGCTGGAATAAATTTGGAGGGGCCCTAAAGGTGCCACACTCAAACCACACTATGAGGATGTGTCTTGTAATGAAGTGTTAAGCCAACAAGAAGTGTTAAACCCCTTCCAAGTAGTAGATATACTCTTCTTTTTGATCTCTCAAGCATGCTCTTTACAAGTGGTTCCTTGCTCGCACTAACAACAATTAGGAACCCAAAATATTTGCTTCAAGTCAAAAAGAGAGAAAACACAATAATTTCTTCTAGCCTTCCATTAGATTTTCAACAAAGATCCAAGAGGAAAGAAATCTTCACAAATCAACCATGAAAATGATTGAGGAATGGCTACTCTTTATATTGAGTCTAGCTCAACTTCCTTTACAATAAAATAATAGTTTCCTCTCCTAGATCCACATTTTGCTCAACAAACTCTCCAACAATAGCCTAAAGTGGTTTAAATCCTCAAGGTGGATGCCTCCTTTTTTAAGGGAATGAAACAAGAATAACCTCATCAAGATGGCTTGTGTGCCCTCTCCAAGTAAAACGTCCCATCTAGATGGCATGAATATGTGTGTAAGCAATTCTCCAAGAGTGGGACATGTGGACTCTCCAAGAGAAACATCCCATCAAAGATGTGCAATGTTGCTTCAAAAGTGGGGCGTCTTCCTTCTAGGGCTTCTCCAAGAGTCATATGTTGAAAACATGTGCGATAAAACCCTCCATCTATGGATTGGCCGACTAAAGAATAGAATAAGTGATGTCCACATGCCAACCATATTCCTTAAAGCTAGGACATCACCTCCAAATGGATTAATATCCAACATACCAACTCATCATAGAATGTGCAAAGGGTAGAATGAGGAGTCCACGAATCAAGATAGAAGCATCAATCCAAGTGCAAGGTCATCACAACACTCAACTAACTCCAAGGAGATAGGGAACGACCCCATCCTACAAGCAATAAACTATCATAATGCATCAAAATATGTGCCAATAAAAGAGCCTCAAGGAGCGATCTAATAGAGATGGCAATCAACTATGCCAAGATATCATCCACGTATCAAGTGTCTCCATACAAGCAAGGGTGTTCAAACCATTAGCACAAGAAGAGTGTACCCTAGAGACACGTGCCAACCTTTCAAGCGATAGGATGCTTCAAAATATGTGCTAGATGAGAGGGCGCTGCAATAGAATCTATAGTTTATCTTGCAATGATTAACTTCCAAGAGTGAGCTAGGGCATTCGAGGAAAACCATGATGAGAACCTTTAAACAAACTAGGGAATTCCAATAGAAGGCCTTTGATAAAGTAAAACCACAACCAATATCCCCAAATCATTTCCAACATGTGTATACAAGCCTAGCAACTCATCAAGGGTTGACCAAGGTGCCATGAGAAGGTGTCATATGTGTGGATCACCTTTAATTCTTCGATGGTGTTCCACCTAGGAAGCTTCATACACTTTGAACCATGCAAAAGGAGTCAATAAGCAAGGGGATCTTCAAGTGAGTATTCTAATGTCATCAAGCACTAGTTTTTTCCTCGTCTATGAAGAGTAACTGCTCATTAACCATAATTGAATTTTAGAAACCATGTCAAAATCCCTTAATCACACCAAAGCACAATTATTAACACTTTAAAACTTAGGGAGACCCTAAGTTAATTGGTTCACACACCATAAAATGCACAAACTGTTAAATAATTGCATCAATGCTAAGCAAAAATACTCCAAGCATGCCAACATCGTCAAGAAGAGGAGAGCCACTATCATCAAGATGTTAGCCATCTGGAACAAGCTATGTCATCCATTAAAACACCACGAAGACACCTCATCCAATAGCTATTAGCAACAACCCAACATCAAATTAGAAGATCAACATCTCACATATACCCGGTCCATCAATTGAATCATCATGCAAGCTTGATCTTTGTGATCAAAATCACAAGTGTAACCAACATACAATATGTGGGGTAACATTAAATAATTCTTCTCCATTTTTATGGCAAGATCAAAAGTAGCTACCAGAGTAGTCGAACTCTTCTCTCTAAGCATAAAGTTAAAGCCATCCTCAAAATCATTAGCAAGATGAATAGTAGGCCTAACCTCCTTGTGCCATTAGTAGGAGCTTTTTCAAATTTACTATTCAATTTTTTACTGTCTCATTCTCCTTCCGAAGGCTTGTGAATTTATCTAGTAAAAAGATTTCATCCTTTTTCTCACCCCAATAATCTTTAAAGACTTTCTGAGCTTTTGCAAGAGTCTTGTAACTCATTGTAGGCAAGCTCTTAAACCACTTATGGCATCTTCCTCCAATGATTGAGCAAATAACGTCACTAGCACATCCTCCTCCAAAGATTGACCAACTATGCTCATCAACACACCTAGTTGTATAATATCAAAATTCTCATTGAAATGATAAAAAACATCATTACGATTTTATGCACTAATAACATTATTTCCTTGAAACATTGAAAGGTCTAGATGATACGTGGTAGGCATCTCATGAGGCTGCCCTGTAATAGTACATAAATCAAACTATGCATTCAAAGTGATCTAAAGAGTAGAGGAAATAATCAAAGTTGGGTTTGAAATTGATGTTCCTGAATAAAAGCTTTCTTACCAAAAATCTCAAGTGATGACTTGATTTGAATGTGGCAAAGAAGCTGTTTGGGGTTGTACAATATTGGATAAAGCCAGTGCAGGAAATAATCAAAGTCAGTTTTGAAATTGATGTTCTGGAATAAAATGCCTACTTACAAAAACCTAAAGTGATGACTTGATTTGAATGTGGTGAAGAAACTCTTTGGGGTTGTGCAATATTGAATAAAGCTAGTGGAGGAAACAATAAAGTTGAGCTATAAATAAATGTTCTAAAATAAAAAGTCTTCTTACCAAATATCTTAAGTGATGACGTGATTTGAATGTGGTGAAGAAGCTCTTTGGGTTTGTGCAATATTTTGGATAAGGCTCTACCAGGATCAAAATGCAATGATCTCCTAGGAGTTGTACCTATTGCGTGGAGTTGCTTCGTGAACAATTAAATCATCAAAATTTGTAGTGCTCACCATTGTGTTGTGTAGCCCCCAATTGTTAAAGAGCCAAACTTCACTCCCTAACAACAATGCCACAATTGTTATCACGTGAAAATAGAAGTAGTTGATTGAAACATACAGGGAAAGTACCAATTCCACCTAGTACAATCCCTTTTATTATAGGCTAGTGCTTGCTAGCTTCAAGGGTGTATCTCTAGGAACTCGGAACTCAAAATTTAGAATTAGAGTGGTTGGTGCCTTTTTCAATTGGTGATAGAGAAAATATAGCAGACATAAGAAGGGCAAGTAGAGCTTGAATCCTACTACACATTTGAAGTTATCACAATGGCATTAAAACCAAGAGAGGTCTAACGAGATATAATTCTCACACATATCACACTTGATGTTGGTTTCCAAGTGGAAGATCTTTGTATTATTTAAATCGGAAGTATAAAGTTTGATGAATCTTTAGATCGACACCGCCTAACACTTGAATTTGATCAATGTAGGGGACATGAACACAAGTACAAGATGTTGCTTAACAACTCACCATGACTGGGATAAGATAGAGGAAGAGTGGAAGACTCAAGAAACATTGATAAAAAATTGTCTATTGTTCCCCTCTCCTTCTTTTATAAATAGGGATGGAGTTATACATATCATGGATCTAACAATAGCCCTATACCGAAGATAAGTGCCATGCAAGATCACCGAGGTAAAAACTCATAAGTGGATAGGAATTGTAGGATTAATGTCTTCCAACCATGCACAAGTCAACTCCATAACAACTTGTCCTCACTACTTCTAACATCATCACTCTATATCTAGAACAATGTTATTGGGACTGGGTGGTTTAGATTAGTTTGTGAGGTTTAGGTGAAACCAACCTCCTAAACCGTAGTTGATTTGTTCCATATGGAACTAGTGGATTCCATCCTAGTATACAATCGACCCACAAAACATAAACAAATAAAAGAAAAGAAAAACCTAAAACTGACCCTAAACCCATTTTGCATCACTTAGTAATAGCCCCCCCCCTCCATTCTTGAGTTGATTTGAGTGCTAACGTGGAGAGTTGATTGGAGTGTGTCTTGTTCTACAATTTTGTTGATTTGGAGCCGTGTTTCAATGATTCAAAGTTTTGATTTGGAACTTTTTGTTGGAGCTAATTTTGAGTGTGATTGGGCATTGTTGTTGTGTTGATTTGAGTTGTTGATTTAGAGCTTGTGAAGGTATGTAAAAATCTAGTTGTAACCCTCATTCTTTTTACAATAAATTTGTTGATTATTTTCCTAGAAATTAAGGTAGGGTTTTATTTGTAAATTTGTTTTTGTTGGTGGAAAAATTCCCATGGCTTTCAAAGAGAAGAATAATTCAACATGAAATCATTGCCAGTGGTTGGGGGGTAATGATATGCATCCGTTGTTAGAAGGAAATAGTTAGAGTGTATACCAAGGTTTTAAAACTCGGAACCAAGAGTCAAATCGGTCGGGGGTCAACTCGGACCGGAGCCAAAACCGGTAATGAACCAGAGCGGTTTGATTTCAATGAACAGGGTTATTAAATAAATACAAAAAAATACAATTTTAATGACAAATTATATTTAACATTCCAAAATATGATTTCAAGCCATTAGATGATTAGAGACATAATATGCAAAGTCTACTCATATACAATGTTATCGGAACTGGACCGGTTTACACCAAACACCGACTCGAATGGCATGACTGAACCGTTTTTGGCCGGTTTTGCCTTGAACCGCCCGGTTTTGCCCCTGAATCGCCCGGTTTTGCTCTGAACCGGTCCATTTGCCCTGAACTGGCGGTTTTAACCTTGAACCGGCCGGTTCCGACGTGCAGCTCTGAAGCCAAAATTAACGTGATTTTTATTATTATTTTAAATGGAACTTTAAAATTTTATTTTCTTATTATACACAGTGTCGGCCTTTTGGCATTGGACATCTATAAATGAAGCCACCCTCCGTAATATTTCTCAATCAGTCTGCTGCAGCAGTCTCATTTTCTACCCTCGGTCACCTCACACAGCAAGGTGTTAACCCACACCTTTGTCGAGCAAAACCTTCCCCACCGAGCTGTCTACTAGCCAAGGTCTGGTGTAGACCTGCGTTTGGTCCTTCACCCGAGTTTCCCAGCCTCTTGGCTGCCCTTTCAGTGGCGGCCTTCCTGCCTTTTATATTCACTTCAGTCTGTGCATTATATACAATATAAGCCGACCAATGGTGAAGTCCTGTGTGCACTAAAACACGACATTGCCATAACTGATAATAACTGATATGCTATATATTTTGCCGTGATTGTTAAGTTGTGATACACTACATATTATCGCCAATACTTATATGTCACCTGTGTATGGAATAATGCTGTTAGTAAATAAGATTATATGGTATGCATACTTGGTTGCCTTTCATTTTGAACCTTGAAATAACTAACTCTTCTACATATTACAGTACTTATTGGCATCCTATTTCATCTACACATATCCTGTATGCACAATACTTTTATGTTATATTGGAGGTCTGGATTGTTTGAATTGACATGGATGCACATGAATATATATATATATTTATTGAAAATGTGAATATTTAATGTATTTTTGCTTAACCGGTTTTTCGCTCCGGTTTTTTTCCGGTTCCGGTTCTCAGGGTGGGCCGGTTCATCCACCGGTCCGGTTCTGATAACATTGCTCATATATATAGTATATATATGACCACTTCATGTATTTTTGGTTAAAAAAAGAGGGAACTGTTGTAAATCTCCCTCTGATGTTGCAGCATCGTTAGTACTTTGTTAAATTTATTTTACTCTATGGAGGCAAACTAATGATCAATAGTGAAAACTATCTTGGAGAAGAGTTGCATGGGTACGGTGAATTAGAGTTTCTTTACAATTGAATGTTTGTTATAATATTTTGTACTAACTACAACATACAAATGAGTGGAAAAAAGAAAATGAGTTAAATCTTTTGAAATTTGAAAGAACTTGCCAGATATAGTCTTAGGTTAAACCAAGGTTTTAAAACTCGGAACCTGCAATCAACAAACTCCACATTGGCGGTTGCAAAAGACAAACAATCATGACTCAAAGGTAATCGATGAGTGAAATGGGAGGGTGGGGGGTCTTTTTTATAGCCTTAGCATGCATTTAGCGTTAGGTATTAAATGTTTTTTTTTCCATCCGTGGAGGTGTTTCCCAGCTGGTCGGCCGGTTAGTTACGGGCTTGGCCGGCTAAGATCGGTTCGTTTCAAGCATCAAGTCGGTCGATTCGTTACCGTACCGGTCTTCGGTCTGGTTCTAGGCCCGGTTCAAACTGCTGAGGATGTTGGCCGGTCAGACCAGTTTCGGTCTGGGCGATTTTAAAAACACAGGTGTATACATAGGATGAAACGACACTTAACAAATGCAACATGGCAAATTAAACCTTCATTAAAAGCCTCCTTTGAAATGAGAGCCAAGATGGAAGCTCTTATTGAAGCCTCTCAAGCAAAGAAAGCCAAGATCAAACATATTCAAACAAAGACAGGAAGAAAGGCAATTTACATGATTTGAAAACCCTAACTTTGAAAAATTTTCCTTTTTTCTTGTTGGTCATTACTTTATAGTTCTAATGTTCCCTCTTAGACAAGAAGCTATTGTTGGTGTTGCTGCCTAATTCGCACCTCGGGTCACGTGGTAGAAATCTTCAAGCCACCGGTTGCGACCTTGGGGCAAGTAAGAGTCAAGTGTTGTCACTTGATTTTGACTCCTTCGTCTAGGCTCTCTCCTAGCGAAGCCAAGGGGGGCTCTTTCCTAGCGAAGCCAAGGGGGGTGGTCCCTATCAAAACAATCTAAGGTTAATCAATGAAAGGAAAAACAACTAATGTAGGAGATAAGATGATGTAAATTACTGAAACTTAAGATATTTACAAATAACATATGTCAACAACATATAAAATAAACATTCCATTCAACACATTGATTAACTTAAATACCAACAATAAATAAATGATACAAAATAGACCAGTGCTAATGGACTGCTTGCGTGTAAGGGGGTTGCTGGTGATGTCTCGAGAAGTATTGTAGTTGTCTTGGTTGGTCAGTTTTAAATTAATTAAATGAGTGAATTAAGGAGTGGGTTGATTGTTGATCAATTTTATTAAAAATGTTAATGATACGATTATTAAGAGAAATTGGTATTTCAGATACACCCAAGGGGTACGAGGAATATGTCCGGATTTACTTGAAAGTGGCTCTTACAGTGACATGTGGGCAAGATGGAGTCATGGGGTTGTGTTCAACACTACACCAACAAGGATGTAGCCTAACGGGGCCCCATGGTCACTTTCTAGTAGTACCCGCTTCACTTGAAGAATTTGCCCACAACTTCGTAATAATGAATGAGTGTTGTATTTTCACTTTTGGGAATTAATTGTAGTGTGAAACTAATTACTAGTCACTCCAATCCCTTTCTAATTGTCCCACCATTCCAGCGAGAGGCCTATAGTGTTCACAAGAGCATACGGGGAGTGAAATCTTGCTGATTTTAAGAGTTTTAACTTAAATGTGAATTGTTTGAAATCTCAGTACCGATATTCTCGTTTCCGAGAAGACGATCATATATGTTAATTTTAAAGGTAATAAAATAAATGCTCGAAGGAAAATAACTAATCTAAAAAAAGGGGAAAAAGACGCGGATCCCCCTTTGGGGGAATGGGGTGCGAGCACTTGGCTTCCCGCTTACTTCTCTTTTATTATGACGATTACAATGAAGATTTCTGTTCCTTTGTAGAATATGAAACACAAAAAATTAAAAATTTGAGGCTTTAAAAATGTTCACAGAACAAGTAGTAAGAGGAAAGGCTCCCGAATGGCTTAAATCTTCAAATTTTCGCCTGAGTGCCTCTGTACCTGTTCATGAATTGCTGCAAAACAGCAAGCAATTATCAGTCAAATACGCTAGATAATCAATTAAAACCATAAGAATTTGACATATTATTCAAGTACTTTTAAGAAATAAAATTTGAAGTAGTGAAAAAAATACTTGTTAGAAGCTAAATTGATGAAATTCAACTTTAAAAATCAGATCTAACTAAACAATAAATGTAAATCAGATTTAGTTTATGATTTATATTTCACTAAATCGATTAACACTTATCAAAGTAACCCGTAACCAAAATAAATAATTTTTTTCTGGATGAGAGAGAGAGAGAGAGGAATAGCAAGCCCTTGAACTTGGGCAATGGAGTCTTCCAAGTGGGACTCGAAGGGATTGTGTTCTTTTTGGTATGCTTGAAAAAAGAGGAAAGCCAAACTAGAACATTTTCCTTTTCACTCTAAGCAACCTGCAATCCTTTGAACACACTTGTACAAGAAAGATTAATCATATCGGTGTTAATCACACAAGAATCTCAGAAAACATAAATTCAAACTAAAATAACATGTATCTCTAAGGTATCTTATGCAACTAAACAGTAAGATGATAGATAAACAAATCTACTTCTCTTACTCTACTAGAGATATCTCTCCTTCAAAGGCCAATAGTTAATCAACAAAACAAGTAACGAAAAGACATATTACCTCCCAAAACTAACAGTAAGCATCCACACACATGAAGAGAGTCACGCGATTCTTGCCTCCAAAGCCTTTATTCATTCATAAAACAATTCTCAATTACAAAGCATTAAGAGCAGAGGTTCCACACTTCTCATGATGAAACATGAGATGAGTGCTTGCTTATATAGAAAACCCAACACCTAGAGGGGGCGCACTTTGCTCAAGGATGCACTAAGCTTAGATGAGGAAACTTCCAGAGTTTGATTCTCTCTGGAATGGCAGTGTTTGACCTTCCAAAATTGCCTAGGTACCTGCCACTTTACATTACCAAGTAACATAAACTGATTTTAGCAAGTTTCTTTTATTTTTTGAGTTGACTATTTTTTCATTTTAATTGTTATCCATTTTTTTGGTCTTTGTTGGGTTTCTCGAGTAATAATTAATTTTGGAGATAAATATTTACTCGAAAACTTAGGAAAGTGGGTGCTCTAGGTTAGAAAATGAGCACCCCCATGGCGAAAACAACCTCCTAGCCCCACTTTTATGACTTTATGAACTTTTACATTTAACTTATTAAAAATAGGGCTGTAAAAATGGGAAAAATAATTTTTTTCTTCTTCCGGAAATAAAAAAAATCTATGGGGGACTTAGTACATGTTCATAATGACTCAAAACAATGATTAGCATGGTAATGTACATTGACACTTAGGTTTTGATAACCTCTCAAGGCCTAACCACCACGACAATTATTCCAACTTTGGAGGTTAGTGAAAAACTCAAAAGTTGTTTATCGTTTAAAACGATAGACAATTAATAAAGAAAAACACTTTGGAATAATGTATTGATGACCAAGTCTTAGGAAACCAAACCTTTTACATAAAGTCATCATGCTAATGTAGATTTTTCACAAGTTTCAGTATGAGGTTATAAGTTAAAAAATTTGTCTCGGTTTATTGGAAACCCAAAAATTTAAATGCTGGAAATAAAAATAAATTTTAGACTTAATAACACTGCTGTAACTTCACTTTTTCATGGACAGAAAGTAAATAAAATGCACGCCATTCAACACACAGTTCTCAGAAATTTTTGGCCAATGGCCCTGGAAAAAACCCACAAGGGGAAAACCAGTCAGAGAGAGGGAGAGTTTATTATTTCTTCATGAAAAAATTAAGACAGTCTTTTACAGTCAAAATACAACTTATCTCAACCAACACAAATCACCCAGCACGTTGCCTAGTTTTCTGTGCAATGCTGCCTCGTTTTTTGTGCAAATTTCTTCTCGAAAAATGTGCAGAAATACCAGCTCCTAACAGTCCATGATTTATGTGCCCGAGAGCATTAAATGCTGCCCTCGAAAAAAGTGCCAAGACAGTCAAAGACAGTACTGTACGGACTGAATTGAATGCAGCCGTACGACCTTGAAAATCGTGCCACAAAAACCTGTCTGCTGTCTCGAAAAATGTGCCATAGATCTTCCTCAAGATATGTGCCTGATTTTCCTTGAAAATCGTGCCCAAAACCGTACTTTACGGAATCTGTACTTTCCTAGAAATATGTGCTTGCAATAAATGCAGCTGTACACTCCTCGAGTTCTGCGCAAAACAATGAAGGCAGTCTCGAAATTCATGCCCACCAAAATCTCTTAGCAGGGTGTCTCGAAATTCGTGCTCTCTCTTTCTTCTTCTCTCGTAGCTCTCCATAATAAGGCAAAATGCCTTTCCCTTGCCTTTTTGAGTGAACCCTAGGGTTCCTCTAATCTAAAGGTGGAGATTAGATTAGATCAATGGATGAAATTAATTGCTCATATTTAATTCTCAAAATATTAATTTCACTTACCCACTTAAATTTATCAAAAAATGACTTTACACTCTAAAGTCAAATTAAATGCCTCACTTAAGTCATTTAATGCAAGGGTCACTTTATGCCCCCTCTCTAAGTGACTAAGGCTAAAGTCACCTAGGGAACACTTTCCTAGGTACAAAATTAACACTCCCTCTTACCGAGGAAGGTGTTCTGCACCACTCCCAACTTGTCTCTGAAGAAGACAAATTTGCTCCTCCCCAAAGATTTTGTCAGAAGGTTTGCTACCTGCTCATCAATGGAAATGTACTGTAGAGTAACTGCTCCTCTCTTAACATAGTCTCGGATGAAAGGATATCTGATCTCAATGTGCTTTGACCTGTCATGAAATGCTGGATTCTTAGAGAGCTAGATGCAACTCTGATTGTCACAATAGATCACTGTAGGCTTCAACTCCTGACCAAATAAATTCACCAGCAACTTGCGAAGCCACAAAGCCTCGCAGCTGGCCTATCTGGCTTCCATATACTCGGCCTCTGCAGAACTCAACACAACAGATTTTTGCTTACGATTGAACCACAACACTGCTGTCGAGCCCAAACTGAAACAACATCTGTAAGTGCTCTTTCGGTCTACCACACTGCCTGCCCAATCCAAGTCTGTAAAACCAACCAATTTGATCCCATTTGACCTCCTGTAGTCCAGACCAAAATCCATTGTCCCTGCTAAATAACGCAACACATCTTTTGCAGCTATACAATGCACACTCCTAGGCTCAACCATGAACTGACTAAGAGTGTTCATTGCAAAACACAAGTCTGGCCGAGTGTTGACCAAATACATCAATGACCCAATGAGTTAATGATATAAAGTAGGATCCACCAACTCTCCCTCAGAAGTGTGAAGCTTCTTCCAGTTGGTGATCATTGGTGTCGACATAGGCCTGCAATCCTCCATCCTAAATCTCCTCAGAATATCAACCGCATACTTTCCTTGTCCCAGTAAAATATGTCCAGGCTCCTGCCAAACCTCCAATCCCAGAAAATAATGCATCAGTCCAATATCAGTCATCTCGTACTCTGCTGCAAGATCCTTCTTGCAAGCTGTAATGGGTCTCTCTCTCCCTGTGATAAACAAGTCATCAACATATAGTAGAAGAATAAGCGGATCATCTCCAACCATGATGAAGTAGAGATACGGGTATGCTTCACTCTTTTGAAACCCCATACTCAACAAGTAAGAATCGATCCTGGAGTACCAAGCTCTAGGAGCTTACTTCAGCCCATATAAGGCTTTCTTCAATTTGCAAACATGAGACTCTCTCTCATGAATCTCAAAGCCCTGAGGCTGCTCAACATAAATCTCCTCCTGTATGATCCCATTGAGAAATGCGGTCTTCACATCCTTCTCATGGATCTTCCAACCCATTTCCGCTGCAATGGAGATCAATGCCCTAATAGAAGTATACCGAGCAACTGATGCAAAAGTCTCATCATAATCAATGCCCTCAACCTATGAAAACCCCCGCGCTACAAACCTGGCCTTGTACTTCTCCACACTCCCATCCGCTGCATGCTTTAGCTTGTAAAGCCACCGAGAAGTCACCATTGACTTCCCTTGAGGTCTCGGAACTATCTCCCATACATCATTCTTCATGATGGAATGGTACTCATCCATCATGGCATCTTGCCAAACCGAATGCTGAGAGGCCTCCTCAAAAGTAGAAGGCTCAGAATCACGTGTACTAGCCACCAACAACATGTCCAATCTGTCAGGCATCTTGATTGCCCTCACTGACTCCCTGGGTGTCCCAACCTTCAAAGCATCCTTTAAGGTCTCCTGAAGCCACTTAGGCTTTTTCTTCCCTGAAGACTGCTCCCACACTAGTCTGTCCTCGTCTGAAGAACTACCAGAGCTAGAAATCCCAGTCACTTGTGAACTTGAAGCTGGTGTACCCTGTAATCCTGATCCTGATCCCCTGTACGGTGTACCTGTAATCATAGATCCATCACTTGTCCTCGAAGACCCTGTTGGCTGAACCACTGAACCTGGTGAACCTGTGCCTGCACTGTGTGGTCCTGTAACCTCGAAAAGCTATGATCCTGACTGCTGCGCTGATGGAACCTGTGAAACAACCTGAGGTGCAGGAACCTGCTGCTCTCCCTGCTCTGACTCTCTCAACTTTCTGAAGGCTCGCTCCTCTTCAAACTTCACATCCCTTCTCACCACAACTTTCCTCTGAGAGGGAAGGTAAATACAGAAGGCCTTCGAAGTCTCATCATAGCCCACAAAGATCCCCTATTCTGCAGTGGGCTCCAACTTTGTCCTCTTCTCTGAAGGGACATGAGAGTAAGTCAAACTACCAAATATCCGAAAATGGCTAACTTCAGGCCTCTTGCCTGAAAAACACTCCTCAGGTGTCATGTTCCCCATGGCACGATGGGGACTCCTGTTCTGAAGATATACAGCTGTGCTACAAGCCTCAACCGAGAGAAAGAAAGGAAGAGACTGGTCACGTAACATAGCTTTGGCTGCTCCAACAATGGACTGGTTCTTCCTCTCTGCTACTCCATTCTGCTCTGGAGTATACAGAATTGTCAACTGTCTCTTGATACCCTCTTGTCTGCAAAATCCATCAAAATCCTTGGAGGTATACTCACCCCCGTTATCCGATCTAAGAACTCGATTCTTCCTCCCTGTTTGGTTCTCCACAAGAGCTTTGAACTCTTGGAACCTCTGCAAGACTTCCTCAGACTTCTTGCTCTTCAGAAAGTATATCCAGGTCTTCCTGGAATGGTCATCAATGAATGTCACATAATACTCGTATCCTCTCAAGGAAACAAAAGACATCGGTCCGCACAAATTTGAATGTATCAGGTCAAGGACCCCTGCTGACTTGCTATCACTGCTCGGAAAATCAGTCTTGGTGTACTTTCCCAAAGCACACCCCCTGCACACATCACTCTGCCCTGTGCTGAACTCCGATAAACCTGTCACCATATGTCTCAACAACCCCAAGGCTAGATAATGCAAGTGAGCTATCCTCCTATGCCAAAGCTCACAAAGCTCACTGCTGCTGCTATGTGCCAAGGCATGCAAGCCTATATAGTTTCCTGCATCTAACTTTGATGGAAACTAAAGCAGATGGTTTTGCAGTCTTGGGAAACATATGCACATGTCCATCTAGGAAGGACACCCCAAGATCTTGATCCTCGATCATGGATTTGGAAACTAGGTTCTTCTTCAGCCCAGGTACATACAATACATCTCTCAACACCATGGGACTCATGGACTCCCTCTGAAAGGTAATGGTCCCACGCCCAACAGCTCTGACTGCTGAGTCATCTCCCAACACAACCTCTACATCTGTGTCTGTCTGTGAAAGCTCAGAGAACATCTCATGAGCACTTGTCATGTGGCTCGAGGCTCCGCTATTTATATACAAAGTGTTGGAAGTAGATGCACTATAGGAATGGTCTGTCACCAGGGAAAATTCCCTCTGTTTGTCAACATCTGCACTGATGAGAATAGATGCTCTCTCTCTCTCTCAACATGCCCAATGCACAGTGAAAACTCACTCTGAAATCTCGCGGTAAAGTCATCGACATCCGCTGAAGCTGCTGCTTCTTCTTCTTCTTCTTGTTCGAACACTCCCCATCATAGTGTCCCATCTTGTGACAAGCAAAGCACTTAACAGTGCTTAGATCCTTCTTCTGCCCATCCTGCTACTTGGCCCCACCCTTCTTGTTCTTCTTCTTCCCCTTTGCTGTCAATGCCACATCCTCCTCACCCTGCCTACTAGTCGAACCACTGCATTGCAGAAGACCCCTCCGAGTCTCATCCTGTACAAAATCATCACAGACCCTGTCCCATGAAGGTAAGTTCTCCCTAGCCACCAAACCCTGTACAAACATAACCCAAGGTTGTGTCACCCCATTCAAGGCTGTCTGCACTAGCTTAGGACCAGTAACAACCACCCCAACAACTGCAAGTTCATCTCTCACCGGAGAGATCCTAGTAAGATAAGCCATACAAACCTCTCCTTTGACCATCTTGATACTCTTTAGTTTCTCTCTCAGAACCATCTGTCTATTCTCATTGGAACTCTCAAACAATCAGGTCAAAGCACTCCACATCTCATGTGCATGATCTTTTGCTGAAATGTGTGGTATAACATGGTCTTTAACAGCATCCAAGATAATCCTCATGGCTTTAATATCCTTCTTATTAAAGGCTACATATGCTATCGCATCGGTAGCAGCGGGCATAGCAATGGGATTTGCTGTAGTGTTTCTGACTACCTCCTCCCACAACTCATTCTCTCTCAACACAAGTAATATCTGGGCCTTTCATGAGACGAAGTTCACTGCTCCATCCAACCTATCTTCAGTTCTCAACCCAACGGAAGTCGTTTTTCTCAAAGAACAAGTTTTAACAAAATTGTACTATTGTCACAAGAGTTTTTTGAATTCTGGAAATGTTTGTCTGTTAGCAAAAATTTAGTTTTCTGCCCCACTCAGCTCTGATACCATGTAGATTTTTCACAAGTTTCAGCCTTCGGTTATAAGTTAAAAAATTTGTCTCAGTTTATTGCAAACTTAGAAATTTAAATGCTGGAAATAAACATAAATTTCAGACTTAATAACACTGTTGTAACTTCCCTTTTTCATGAACATAAAGTAAATAAAATGCACGCCATTCAACACACAGTACTCAAATTTTTTTGGCCAATGGCCTTGAAAAAACCCACAAGGGGAAAACTAGTCAGGGAGAGAGAGAGTTTTTTATTTCTTCAGAAAAAAAATTCAGATAGTCTGTTATAGTCAAAATACAACTTATCTCAACCAACACAAATCACACAGCAGGTTGCGGCGTTTTTCGTACAAATTTCTTCTCGAAAAATGTGCAGAAATACCAGCTCTTAACAGTCCTCGATTTATGTGCTTGAGAGCATTAAATGCTTCCCTCGAAAACAATGCCCAAAACAATAAAAGACCGTAATGTACGGATTGCATTAAATGCAGCCATACGGCCTCGAAAACTGTGCCACAAAAATTGTCTGCTGTCTCCGAAAATGTGCCAGAGATCTCCCTCAAAATATGTGCTTGATTCTTCCTTGAAAATTGTGCCCAAAACTGTATTGTACAGAATCTGTACTTTCCTAGAAATCTGCGCCTGTAATAAATGCAGTCGTACACTGCTCGGGTTTTGCGCAAAACAATAAAGACAGTCTCAAAATTCGTGCCCTCTCTTTCTTCTTCTCTCTCAGCTCACTCTCATCTCCAGAATGAGGCAAAATGCCTTTCCCTTGCCTTTTTGAGTGAACCCTAGGGTTTCTCTAATCTAACGGCGGAGATTAAATTAGATCAATGGATGAAATTAATTGCTCATATTTATTTCTCAAAATATTAATTTCACTCGCCCACTTAAATTTATCAAAAAATGACTATACACTCTAAAGTCAAATTAAATGCCTCACTTAAGTCATTTAATGCAAGGGTCACTTTATGTCCCCTCTCTAAGTGACTAAGGCGAAAGTCACCTAGAGGAACACTTTCCTAGGTACAAAATTAACAGCTAAGTCATTTTATTACAATTCCCAATGGGGTATGGACACGTTAAAAAAAAATTAAAAAGGGCCTATGAAGTCCTGCATGGACTTATGAACTTGAAAATTGAACAAGTAATTGTTCATCTCTGGCGGATTACTTAGAAGTCCAACTTAATGCAACTTAGTTGGTAACAGTTGGCACACCTAGACCTAAGAGTACTAGGGTTGACTCATTCTTTGTACCCCACACCACCCCTGATTCCCAACATATTGTTGATAACGGATGGAAGAGGTAGGAAAAGGAAGTTGCTTGGGAATGCATAGCTAGATGTTGGTATGATGCAAATATACCTTTTAATGTCGCCTACTCCCCTTATTTTCAACCTATGCCAAATGCTATAGCTTCATGTGTTCAGGGTTCAAAGGCCTCAATTTTCAAGACGTTAAGGGGCCTTTTTTACAAAAAGAGGTTCAAAGAATCCATGCTTATCTCGTGGAATTTAAATACTAATGGGGCAAAACAGGTTGCACCATCATGTTTGATGTATGCACTAATGGAAAGTCCCTTACTATTAATAATTTTCTAATTTCTTTCCCAAGATGAACTATCCTTCTTAAATCCATGGAAGCATCCAATCAAGGGAAGGATGCATGATTATTATTTTATTTTTTAGATGGAGTAATGGTCTTAGGCTAAGTTTCAGTCTGACACTGAATCATGTTGATCAATCCTTGGACCTTGATCGGGTCCTCCATTCTCTCAGAGAATGGTTCAACTTCTCAGTACTAAGCTGAGCTTCAGTCTCACATTGAAAGTTGAACAACTGCCTGCAGGACTTACTTGGACATCGTGTCCCTGGTTTTAGACTAGAATATGTCTCTGCCTCTACCTGCAGGATCTATTTGGACATCGCGTCCTTGGTTCCAGACCAGTATACCGTAGAGGCACATAGGGGCCCTAGCCACATGCTAGGGGCTTTGCCATGGCATCAACCTGCTTGGTCCCAAACCAAAAACCCTAGGAGACTACTGGGGGCCCTAGAGTACCTTTTAGGGTATTACTTTGTCTTAGTTAATTGACTAGGGTACCATCCTCCCCGAGAATGGGTCTGGCAGTTGCACTAATTTTAACACTCCCTCTCAGCAAAAGAGGCATTCTCAACAACACTAAGCTTGTCTCGAAGGTGCTTAGACTTTGACAGAGGCTTAGTCAACACATCAGTAAACTTGTCTACTTAATTGAGCAGACTGCATCATGTTCCAGACATTGTTAACCTTCCTCTTGATGTGTACCTACCTGTCATAGAGCACATGGTTTATGAGAGCTTGATCTTTTATAGATCTACTTGGAAGTTGTAACTGACTCCCTGTTGAGAACCACTTCCGCATGTCATTTGACATCTTCCAAACCTGATGTCTAGTTGCCACCTCATAAATGGAGGTTTCTAAAACAGTGACGTGGTTCATTTGAGATATCAAACCAGAGCAATCATGAACCTCTCAATAGGTTACTCAAAGAGATCAACTGAAGACTCCTTGACCTCCTCCCTATTGCTCACCTAAGAGAGATGACTCATGGACCAGGCTTGCTTCCATGTCTATATTACTGGGGAGATTACAACTTTTCTTTGCAATCCCATTTTGCTTGGAATTGAGAAGCACTTTTGGATCTCTGAATTTACCAGTGTTCCATTCTATCAATAACAAATGTCTGGTAGCTTCTCTGGAGGATGACCATCCAACATAACTGATCCTACAATTGTGGAGCCTCTTGCTCTCTCTGTACATGAGCACTCAGCTCCCTCTTGAGCTGTACAATTAAATTCTAAGCGTAACCAAGATCTGCAAGCATTACTTGTCACATCATCTTCCTTTATAAGTTAAAGATTGATTGTCATCAATTTCACATACTAACATGATTTTATCATTCATAATGTATACTGCAGCTATCTTAAAGCTATCAAAAGCAAATCCACATGTTATGAAAATACTAAGAGTCAACATGAATTGAGATAAGAAGTCCTCCCTATATCTGCCCTTATGCAGAAATCACATTGTGCATTACATTGAATATGTACCCATAGAGGTATCAGCATTATATCATCTTTATGCAATAGTATACATGCATTGGCTTCGTTTATACCATAATCGTAGATATAAGATTAAGCTCTAAGCTTATCATTGATTAATGCATCATAAGCAATGGTTAAGCATTCTATGCCACTGTCCTTTAAACCTGAGCATGCCCTTCTTAATGACAAGAAAGCTCACTTAACATCATTTCACCATCCAAACTTTGACCACCACCCCCACTACTTGCTTGAAAATTTTGGCATTGACCCTGCATATGTTGCAAAAAATGAGATGGTGATAAAGATAGCAGAACTGAAAGAGATAGACGAGCACTCTCATTTAGACTTGCTTTTGACAATCTTGGCATGCCTTAATATTTCTGGCAAGAGCCCTAATTGATGCTTGTCATGGATCAACGAACAAACAGGACCAGCCTGATGGAAGTTTACTGGATCTTAACTCTCCAGTAGTGCAAGCACAACTAGGGGTTAACACACAGATAGCGGATGGTGACAAACCTTCTGTGGGTTTGATTTATGAGGCTATGGATCAGGGCAAAGACACACTAAAGGAAGCATACAAGGATATAAGACATAAAGTATCTTCTTATTTGGAAAATAAATGATGATATATGGAACATGCAATTCCATTGACCTATACATGCAACTGGCTATTACTTGAACACAAGGTACCATTATACAAAAGACTTTGAACTAGAAGGGGGTGTAAAAGAAGGATTGGACAAATGCATAGAGTGCATGGTCCTTGAGGAGAAACTAAGGGATGTGATACACAATAAGCTCGTGCATTAGTATGGCTATGCAAAGTAGAACCAAGGACCCACGAAGTAAACAGTTTCAAAGATTTTAAGTTTCATTATCATAGATTTTGTAAATGTTTAATTAAAGTTTCAAAAACTCATTTCATGATTTTTCATTGTCTTTGACTCTTAACACAATCTATTGGTGGAAGTAGTTTAGTGGTCAGTGCCTTGAATTGCAAAAGTTTTCAATTTGAATCTTGAGCCACACATGTAGTGTGTTCATGGTGTGAATGCCACTAGAGTGTCTTTGAGTGTATATGTACAAAGAAGCAAAACTATTTGGAACAAAAACGATTGAATGATTTTGTCTTTGTTAAATACAAACTTAGATTGAGGCACACCTGACTGTTGAATGAGACCCTTGATTAAAAGACCCGTCTTGGACAATATTAATCCCTCCTCAAAGTGCCTTGTGGAGACTTGGTGACAACATTTGCAGATGAAGACTTATCTTGGATGGGCTTGGACCTGCTTCCACTGCCATATGATCTAGATATCGGTGTTACACTTTCAGGTCCATGCAATCGAGTTGCGATCCAAAGTCTACCACGCCAAGGATGAAGATTCGAATGATTAAATTGTAGCCTAGTGTCTAGACGATAGTTTTTATTATTCTTATCTTTCAATTTTTGGACTCTAGAGGCCATTTAGAGCCTCTCTTTATGAATTTTGGTTTAGAATCTTAGATATGTATTGTACTCAATGCTATTTTGTTATATACACCCTTAGATGATATATACCTGAGAAAACTTTGCAGATTTTGTGTCTAATGGTTTGGATATACAAGGATGTGTGTGTATATATTTTAATCAAAATTTGAATATTTTGTGTATTTTTTGGTGGACCAATTTTGTCTGGTTTTTCTGGTTCTGGATTTTGTGGTCAACTGATTCTGTATCAAAAAAGACCCAGGCTCTGGTTTTGTCAATCTGAACGTCATCCACATGTCTGTTGAACAATAGTTTTCAAACAAGTTTGACAATGTTGATATAAAGCAAAGACTTTTGTTGAGATTTGGAAAGTACGAATGCATCTATCCTTAAAAATAAGAGAGTTCCTGGCAACCCATATGCCCCATAAAATTAGAAAGGGAATAGGTCTCACACTTTTCAGCTCAGATCTATCATACCATAACATCAGACAGTGTTCAAAGGTATCACCATTCCAAATATCTTGCTGCTTAATACAGCCCACAATGTTCCGCCAAACTTGTTTTTTCAAAGAGCACTCAACAAAGAGATGCGAGCAATTTTCAGGCCCTTTTCTACACAGTAAACAAATAATCGGCCCTTATTTCTTTTTTGTAACATCTCCCAACTAAGAACTTTGTTATACACAACTAGCCACATAGAAAAAATAGTTTTCAAAGGGACTTTGTTCTTCCGTAGCTTAGTCCACCACCACCTTAAATCTTGGATTTTACCCCCCTTCAAATGCTGAATACCCCATTTTTTCTGTATAACGCCCTCCTGCTTTGTTTCTAACCTAGAGCAGTTCATCCTCAGCATCTCTAAGCCTTGAGCAATTCTGATAAGAACCTTTCCCAAGGCAAGGTATATTCGACAGTCAATCCAAGGTCTTGTGCTGACAATCACCCCCGCTGCCAAATAGTGGTGATAAGTGGGTTCTCTATCTGATTCAGTGGGTACCTTCCTATGCCTTGTAAGTACCGAATTAGTTCAGCAGGAAGGAAAATGTCATTACCACAACCCATGATAGCATCTGCTCCTACCCTAACCTGAATTCCATTACCTGTCTTCCATGCTAAATAGGGCCCAATTAAGGGAAAATCCAGAGTCAAATATTTCCAATGGTTTGAAACATTGCGAATGCTTTTCCTTTCTCTTCTGATCCAATCTAGTAGTGTGCCAGGAGCTATATATTTTTGTAAAATGAATATCTTCCACAGACTTTCTTTGGATATAAGATTATATAGTGATTCTACTGCCAATGCTAGCTCAAAGTAGTGTATATTTTAAAGCCCCCAGTCTCCTTTATCCTTGGGCTTAGTAATAGGCTTCGAATTAGTCAATGTGTGCCCAACTTGGCACTGTTCCCCCTCAAGAGGAAATTGAAGCAGATCTTCTTTACCTTTTCTAAAATACCTTTTGGAATATGTGCTAGTATGTGCCACTACACTGGAATGACATCCAATACAGATTTTATCAGGACCAACCTCCCTCAAGACACTGTTTGACCACTCATGACAATCCCACTTTCCTGCACATCTTACTCAACTTTGAAGTACTCAACCTAGTCATTTAGTTAGGGATGGATCACTAGGTTGTTTACTATTTAGAGCCATTTATGGGGTTTTGGCTTTGAGAATAACATGGCTAGCATAGGAGGTCTTAAGTGACTTATGAGACTTTGCTAGATTGCATTACAGGTCTAATCCTAAAGGAGATTAGAGCTGCTATAGGACATCTACAAGTTCCTGTTTATATTAAATGAGATGCTAGCGGTAGTGCTTGTACTTTAAGAGTACAACTAAGTCAGGCTACTAGATGCCATGATATGTCCAACCTTAGTTGAGAACAGAATAGATGACATTATTGGAAGGTATTAGTCTATGAGATGATTTATAATCATAAGTTTTGGGTGATTTTATTACACGGGGTGCCAGTTGTTTGACACTACATCTAGCATACCCTAACAACACAATATTTTGACTGACTTTATTGTCATTATTGCTAGTTTCGTGCTTTATACTTTATGAATGATTTTTTTCTGCCCTTATTACTCTCTCAGATTTAGGGTGGTGATATCTCTGCTGTTCATGCTACCAGTTTGACCTGCATGTACTCGCCAATCCCACTAATTGCTTTTGGTAATTTCTGGAGAACTGTAGTTAATATTGTTTCTTTTCTTCTATGCGATCTTTCTTTTATTAATTATTTTGTCTATGCAAGTATTTTTCCCGTCCCATTGGCCATCTTCCTCTGAAAGGTCCTTTGGGCGCAATATATTCATAAAATCAGTTTGCTATTTAGTATTAAGTTATAGGAATTGCTAGTGTATTATATACTCTGCAAACTGTTGATGTAAAGGTTGCCCAAATTTTTTTCTCGTGATTCCTGAGGTTTTTCACAATATGGCAATGCAGAAATCTCAAACTTTTGCCATTTTCTTTTACCAACTTCGGAGGAGCAAGCATCACGCACAGCGGCAGTAGCACGTGTTTCAGAAGTCATTAAATCTATATGGCCCAGCTGCCAAGTATGTGATGAAGGACATAGTGGGTGGTGATAACATGCATTAGGAAATAATTTGCATGTTGGTGTGCCCTTTTTATCTGAATAAGGATTTGCATGTCTTTGCTATACAAACTTATTATGTTCTAAGGGAAGGTTGAAGTATTCTTGAAAAGCATGAGAGTGTGATTTATATGCAGGTAAAAGTATTTGGTTCGTTTGAGACAGGGCTCTATTTGCCTTCCAGTGACATTGATGTAAGTATCACCATTTTCATTTAATGGATTTTTATAGAAGTTTAATGTTTTTCATTATTTCTGTCATATTTGCATAAATGAAGGAAGATTGTTTGTGTGATTCAGACAGTGGCAATGCCTTATTCTTGCCTTCAGCATAGTATTTTGCGAAAGCAGGTCTGCTTGTCTGTTATGCTTTATTGTCTCATTCTTGTCAACTTAAAACTATAAAACAAACAGTTGGTAATCAGGGTTCTTAGAACCAAACCAATCGACCCCCAAAACCGGAACTGGTAAACTAGAACAGCACACACTGCTATATTAAACATATACAGAAGCTGGGGCAATCCGACAATAGCAAGGTGAATAATAGGACTCCAAGCTGGCATATGCATGCTTACGGCATGCATGCACCCTAACCTAATCTTTGCTGTGTACTTAACCCCTATGTACCTCCCAAGAAGACAGTGCTCCAGATCATAAACTGGTCATGACTTTCTGCACAGTGACTGAGGTAAAAACATTGCTGCCATCTCTGCTGAAGTGCGCCAACTCTGCTACAGGACTGTCTACTGAGCAATCAAGGTAAAACTCCAACAGAAACATGCATGTTGGGTGTAGGGCTCATTGAGCGGCAACATCCATGTTGGGTGTAGGGCTCACATACGATCCTATGTGCACATTGTAAGCAATGCACAATTCTAGGTTTTTTGCAGCAATTGAATTGTGGGAAATATCATGACTCCAGGCATTGTACAGGTCATACACTAGACGTGGAATAAACTAAATCTTAGAACAACAACCATGCAAAACAAAATTCTTGGACAGGTGCATTAACGTAGGTAAGAATCAGTGGTTGAGTTGTAACCAATGTTGCACGACTCGGACTCGGCAAAGACTCGGCTGGCATATGACTCGATGACTCGGGAAAGACTTGGGACAGACTTGGCAAGACTTGTCAAACAGAAAAAAACTTAAAATATGGTAAATTTTGGGGAAAAAGAAGGGGTTAATGAAATTTACAATCCATATAATTTATAAAACTATAATCTATGGAATTGTAATATCCCCAATGTAACTATAAGAAATTTTTCTGATTTGTCTGTGTGGTTTTGCCAAACGGTTTGCAATTTATATTGGCTTACCACCGTTTTGAACAATTTACATTTTCGTAATCATTTCGTCAAACATATTGTATTAAACACAATACCACATGAAAAAAGAAAATCAACATTGACATTTTAATATTTTATTATGGGTGGATAATGGCATATACACAATCAACTAAAGGCTGCTATAGAAGCTACCCCACATTAAACTACAGTCTACAATAATGGAACCTGGAACTGTTGCCAGTGCATTCATCGCTTCAATGAAACTCAATCCCTCTAATGTCTCATGACCCCCACATCTCCGCTACGAATCACAGCCCTCAACAAAACCCCACGATTTGGTCTCACAAGTTGTTGAATTCCATGAAGGCCCATGGCCTCTATTCTTACTCACGTCCCTCTCTCCAAAACAGGACTTTGCATGAGCTTGGCGAATTGCTCTTACTCACGACCCTCTCTTCAAAACACAACTCTCTGCATGAGCTTGGCAGATTGCTCTTACTCACAACCTGTTCTCCACATTTTCGCGACGACTATTTTTCATCTATTTGCCGAGTCCGAGCGCGAGTACTTGGCGAGTATGCCGATTTTTGGTCGAGTATGCCGAGTCTGTTTATATTTGTACATAGAAAGTTGTTCCCCTAGTGACTATTTTCCTAAGTCACTTAAAAGGGGAAAATAACATGACCCTTGCATTAAATGACTTGAGATAAGCATTTAATTCCAGTTTAGAGATTAAAGTGACTTTTTGATAAATTTAAGTGAGGTGAGTGAAGTTAATTTTGGAGAGAATTAAATTAACTTTAATTCTCATCCATCCATCTAAATCAATGTGGGCCCTTGGATTAATGTCTCTTCAACTTACCTCAGCGTCCAAACAAAAAGGCAAGGGAAATGATTTTCACATTAATTCCTTTCATGAGATTTGAGAGAGCAGAGAGCAAAGTCGACTTCTTGAGAAGGAGAAGGAGAACGCAGGAGAGAGAGGGAGCACATGCACGAATCCCAAGAAACCGTACAGTAGATCATATTGCATTAATTGTGCACAAATCTCGAGGAGAAATTGCACCACGCATTTCTAGGCAACAACATGAATTTCAAGGCATTGACATAATCCATACAACATCAGTATGTCGTTCGTACAACATCCGTACAACATTTATTGGGCATGACTTTCAAGGTTAGAACATGCACGGATTTCGAGGCAACATTTATTGCTGTTTTGCTACTGGTCTGATTTTTGGGTAAAGGAAAATTTTATGGGCACTTTTTTCGAGGTCCATACACCCTGTTTTGGGACTGTCTGTACATTGTTGGGTTGGCATGCATTCCAAGGCAGTTTTTTGGGTTTGATGGTTGAGATAAATTGTATTCTGCTGTTGCATTTTATTTTGCTGAAGGAATAAAAATAACTCTCTCAAACAAGGTTTCCCCTTATGGGTTTTTCCTTGGCAATTTTGCCAAAAATATGATGTCTGAAATTTCTGTGTGATTGTCGTTGAAAATTTCTATCAGTGAATATTTTTCATGTGTTTCATGTTTAAAATTGTTAATGTTTAGTTTGTGTTGCATGGGTACCCGTATCGGGGGGTCGGGTACACGAACCAGTACCGGGTACTTGGGTACTTCAATGGCACGTCCCCAGTCGTACCCAGTCGTACCCAAATCCAATCTCACGTACCGGGTACTTCATGTATGAAAATAGGGTACTCGAGTGGATTTTGGTACGTCGTACCACGTGTTTGGGTACGCGGCCGGTACAGTCGTTGGACAATTTATCTTAGCTCGTTGTTCGGGATGACTCAATTTGCAAAGTTTGAAGTTCAAAATTTTAAAAATTAAATAATAAAACACTAAAAGTTAAAACACATGTTATGTGGGCCCTTGTCCCTTACCTAAACCTGCATTTCTCACTGCTAGTGCACTGTGCTCACTACTCCAGCTACGACGTGACAGAGGACCTTAGTGATGCTAATGACATTGATCCTAAGGCTGCTGATGACATGGCTTGAGGAAGCCAAATCAAATATCTTGTTCATGTTCAATGTTTACTGGTTTGAACTTTCTTTTCATGTCTAAAACTGTCTTTAGGCAAATTTTGGATGTAGTATGGCAATGAAGTTTGAACTCATGGTATCATGGACAAATAATATTTTATGTTGTTAATTATATTAATATAACCTCAGTCTTTTAGTTGATATGATTTATCAAATTTATTATTTTCTGTTTCAAATTTTCAAAGCCAATGTTTATATGAATCCTTGAATTTAGAAATATCAAATATGCATTTATGATGTGAGTGTGAAATGCTTTATTTTTATAAATTTTAACACACACACACGCACACATACATATATAAATATACATAAATACATATATATATATATATATAGTACCCCCGATGTACCCAAGTACCCTGTTTCAAAAAGTGGCGTCCCCGTACCAGTACCCGTCCCCGTACCCACGTTTCCTGGCAACTTAGTGTTTAGTTAAGTCATTAACAACTGAATGTTATGGGTTTGGGCACTAAACATTGATTATGTGACTGAAGTCGGGTGGGCAAAAGACACTTAAAAATTAACTTGGTATCAGAGCTGAAGAAAGAAACAAAAATAAGATTTGTGAATTTTTAGGCTGTCAGTGGATTTCTTTTGTTAGTGGGCAACACCTTGTTGAAGCTTGAATTTGCAGAGTAATGGCAACAAGACTTAGGTTGGAGGATAGGCTAGATGGGGCTTGGAATTTTGTCCCATGGAAAGCTAGGTTGGTGCTTAGATTAGAAGAAAATGAACTTTGGGATGAAGTGGTTAATAGTACACAAGCAAATCCTATCATAGTTCTCGCTTCTACCGATGCACAAGCACTTGTAGACTTCAACGAAAAGGATATAAAAGCTAGAAGAATAATTGCGTGGAGAGGCTCTCTACAACCCAGTATGAGGGAGATATTGTAACGTTTGTCGATATTATGTTGGCCAAAAATAACATTGCCCAGTATGGGAGAGATGTTGTAACGTTTGTTACTAACAAAATAAACATTAAAATTTTTAATTATCTGCCAAAATAAATGTCGGCCACAAAAACAGCCTAATATGGGGGAGATGTTGTAATGTTTCTACCTAACAAAAAATAAAAAATTAAAAACTTAATTATTTGCCAAAAAAATGCCGGTAAGAAAAACAACACAATATGGGGGAGATGTATTCATGTTCCTACCTAACAAAATAATAAAAATAAAAAATTGAATTTATCCGCAAAAAAAATGTTGGCCTTGCACATGATTTTAAAACCATGTTTCAAAACCATGTGCAAGGCCTCCTAAACAACCCATGGTTTTATTGTACATGGTTTAGGAGGGCCTTGCAAATGGTTTTAAGACCATGTGTAAGACTTCCTAAACAACCCATGGTTTTAGGAGGGCCTTGCACATGGTTTTAAAACCATGTATGGGGGAGATGTTGTAATGTTCGTTCCTAACAAAATAAAAAATAATAAAAAATAATATATGTCGGCCATAACTAATATTAAATATTAATAATAAAAATATTAAATATCAACCTTAATAAAAAGACGTGTCTTCTGGTTTGAATCAAATCAATGGCTATATATAGGACACACCAAAGCTGATAGCTCCTTGAGTGCAATACTTAAGAAGAGGTTTGCACCTCAAGAGATTTGATCCCTTTTGGCGCTTGATAGAGCCTAGGATTTGGATCTATGCTGGCTCTAGATGGAGTTAAAGACCATGTTATCCCACATATTTCAAGCAAAGTCTGTGCATATGAGATGTGGGATGTTTTGACCAGCTTGTTTCAAAGCTCAAATGAGAACTGAAAAATGTTGTTGAGGGAAAATTGAAGAGTATTAAGATGGCCAAAGCAGAGGGAGTGACTTCCTACCTTACTAGGATATCACGGGTGAGAGATGACCTTGCAGCAGTATGGGAGGTTATTTTTGGCATTGAGTTAGTGCGAACAACTGTGAATGGGGTTGCAAAGCCAGGCCGTTTTTGTGGAGGCTATAGTAGCCAGGGAGAACTTGCCTTTTTGGGATAGACTCTGGGATGATTTCCTATAGGAGACTCAGAGAGGTCTTGTGCAGGGGAGCTCTTCTACTATTAGGGAGGATGAGGAGAATGTGGCTTTGAGTGCTAAGGGAAAGTAGAAGTTCAAGAAGGGCCCCAAGAAGGGTGGGGCTAAGTAGCAAGGTGGACAAAAAAAGGATATGAGCATTGTAAAGTGCTTTGCTTGTCAGAAGTTTGGGGACTATGCTGGAGAGTGCCCATAGAAGAAGAAGAAGTAGACAATAGCTTCGGCTGAGGTTGATGAGTTTACAACTAGATTTGAGAGAGAGAGTTTTCTCTGTGTGTTGGGCATGTTGAGAGAGAGAGAACATCCATCATCACCAGTACAGACATTGAGATTGAGAGGAAACATTCTTTGTTGACCGACCATTCTTTCAATGCATCCACCACCAGCACTTGGTATATTGATAGTGGAGCTTCGAGCCACATGATAAGTGATTGAGAGATGTTCTCCAAGCTTTCATAGGCAGGTATAGATGTGGAGGTAGTGTTGGGGGATGACACAATTGTCAGAGCTATTGGGCGTGGGACCATTACATTTCAGAGAGAGTCCATGCGTCCCATGATTTTGAGGGACGTGTTGTTTCTACCTGGGATGAAAAGAATTTGATATCAATTTCCATGATTGAGGATAGGGGACTTGGGGTGTCTTTCTTGGATGGACATGTGCGCGTTTTTCCAAAGACTGTAGGACCATCTACCTCTTACATCATTGGAGTTAGATGTGGGAAGTTATACAAACTCTTATTTAAGCCCCAACATGCTTTTACACATAACAACAATAGTGAGCTTTATGAGCTATGTCATAGGAGGATGACTCATTTGTATCATCCAACTTTGAGGATGTTGAGGGACATGGTTATAGGATTTCCTAAGTTCAGCATTGAGCATAGTACAGTGATGTATGCAGAGGGTGTGCTTTCGAAAAGTACACCAAGATTGCCTTTCCGAGCAATGATAACATGTCAGCTGGAGTGCTTGATTTGATACATACTGATTTGTGTGGTCTTATGTCATCCGTTTCTCTGAGAGGTTTCGAGTATTATGTGACATTCATCGATGATCATTCCAGAAAGACTTGGATCTACTTCTTGAGGACCAAGAAATCTAAGGAGGTCTTGTAGAGGTTCCAAGAGTTCAAAGCTCTTATGGAGAACCAGATTGGGAGGAGGATTCAGGCACTTAGATCAGATAACGAGGGTGAGTATATCTCCAAGGAGTTCGATGAGTATTGTAGGGAGGAGGGCATACAAAGACGGTTGACAGTACCATACACTCCTGAGCAGAATGGAGTGTCAGGAAGGAAGAATTGATCTATTTAGGGAGCAGCGAGAGCCATGTTACATGATCAAAGTATTCCTTTCTTCCTTTGGGCTAAGGCTTGTAGTACAACTGTATACCTTCAGAACAGGAGTCCCCATCGTGCTTTGGGAAGGAAGATTCTTGAGGAGATGTTCATAGGAAAGAAGCTTGAGGTTGGTCATTTTTTGCATATTTGGTTGCCTGACTTTTTTACATGTCCCTTCTGAGAAGAGGACAAAGCTTGAGCCCACTACAGAGATAGGCATCTTTGTTGGGTATGATGAGACTTCGAAGGCCTTTTGCATTTATCTTCTTGCCCAGAGGAAGGTTGTTGTGAGGTGGGAAGTGATATTTGAGGAGGAGCGGGCCTTCAGGAAGTCTAAAGAGTCAGTGGAGGAGGAATCGCAGGTTCCCACACCTTAGGCAACTTCACAAGTACCTTTAGTACAATTTCACAGGTTTTTGGGGTTACCGGACCACATGTTACAAGCAAAAGATCTTCAGGTTCAGTTGTTCATCCAGTAGGTACTTCAGGGATAGGTTTTGGTTCTCAGGTCATAGGTTCACCGTTTACAGTTACCGAATCACAGGTTTCACCAATGCTTGGTTCTCTAGTTCTTGGTCCACAAGTTTTTGGGCCATCTAGTTCTACAAGTTCTTCAGATGATGATAGATTAGTTTGGGAGCAACCTTTAGGGAAGAGGAAGCCTAAATGGCTTCGTGAGACCTTAAAGGAAGTAAATGATTTTGGATTGCCCAAGGAACTAGTCAGGACTATAGTGATGCCAGATAGGTAGGGTATGGCCTTGGTTGCTCGTCATCGTGATTTAGAGCCATCTACTTTTGAAGAGGCATCTTAACATCATGTTTAGAGAGATGCCATGATGGAAGAGTACCATTCCATCATGAAGAACGACGTGTGGGAGACTGTTCCGAGACATGAGGGGAAGTCAGTGGTGACTTCTCGATGGATTTACAAGGTAAAGCATGTTGCAGATGGCAGTGTAGAGAAGTACAAAGCTTGGTTTGTGGCGCAGGTGTTTTCATAGGTAGAGGGAGTTGATTATGATGAGACCTTTGCCCTGGTTGCTCGTTATACTTCTATCAGATCATTGATTTCCATTGTTGTGAAAATGGGTTGGAAAATCCATTAGATGGATGTGAAGATTGCATTTCACGATGAAATCATATAGGAGGAGGTTTATGTGGAGCAACCAGAGGGCGTTGAGGCCCACAGTGATTTATTGTGACAATCAGAGTTGCGTTAAGCTCTCTGAGAATCCGGTATTTCATGACAGGTCAAAGCATATTGAGATTAGGTACCATTTCATTCGTGATTATGTTTAATGAGGAGCTGTGGAGTTGCAGTACATTTCCATTGATGAGCAGGTAGCAGACATTTTGACGAAGTCTCTAGGAAGAGGCAAGTTTATTTATTTCAGAGACAAGTTGGGTGTGGTGTAGAACATTTTCCTCGGTAAGAGGGAGTGTTGATTTTTGTACCAAGGAAGTTGTTCCCCTAGTGACTTTTTGCCAAAGTCACTTAAAAGGGAAAAATAACATGACCCTTGCATTAAATGACTTGAGATAAGCATTTAGTTCCACTTTAGAGATTAAAGTGACCTTTTGATAAATTTAAGTGAGGCGAGTGAAATTAATTTTGGAGAGAATTAAATTAGCTTTTATTCTCATCTATCCATCTAAATCAATGTGGGCCCTTGGATTAGATGTCTTTTCAACTTACTGCAACATCCAAACAAAAAAGCAAGGGAAATGCTTTTTACATTAATTCCTTTCATGAGATTTGAGAGAGCAGAGAGAAAAGTCAACTTCTTGAGAAGGAGAACACAGGAGAGAGAGGGAGCACATGCACGAATCCCAAGAAATCGTACAACAGTCTGTACAACATTAATTGGGCACAAATCCCAAGGAGAAATTGCAACATGCATTTCCAGGCATCGAAACAAATTTCGAGGCGCTGACAGAATCCATACAACATCTCTACGACATTTGTACATCTATACAACATTTATTGAGCATGATTTTTGAGGTTAGAAAATGCACGAATTTCAAGGCAACATTTATTATGGTTTTGTTGTTGGCACAATTTTTGAGAAAAGGAAAATTTTTTGGGAACGTTTTCGAGGTCTGTACAACCTGTTTTGGGACTGCCCATACACTGTTGGGTTGGCATGCATTCCAAAACAATTTTCTGGGTTTGCTAGTCAATTTTCTGGGTTTGCTAGTTGAGGTAAGTTGTATTCTGCTGTTGCATTTTATTTTGCTGAAGAAATAAAAATAACTCTTTGAAACAGGTTTTTCCCTTGTGGGTTTTTCTTGGGCAACTTTGCTAAAAATATGATGTCTGAAATTTCTGTGTGACTGTCATTGAAAATTTCTGTTAGTGATTTGTTTTCCCGTGTTTCATGTTTAAAATTGTTAATGTGAAGTTAATTCATTAACATCTGAAAGTTATGGGTTTTGGCATTAAACAATGGCTAAGTTATATATATATATAATTTGATATATATAAAAAGAAAAGGAAATAATAAATAACATACAATAATGTTAAAATTATAAAGTTTGTATAAATAAATTGTAAGTAGTCATGAAACAACATCACTTTATGAAAAGTCATAATTATTCCCTGTAAAAAATGTATATGTACGGGATCACCTTTGTAAATAAAACATCATCACAAATTTATAATAAATATTTAGTGTTTTATCAGTCTTCATGAGTTTTTGTGCTGCATTGGTATCAGAGCAGCTGACGCCCGCTGCTACTGGTGTCGCCGTCCAAGGTCTAAGCCATTGAGCCACTGCCGACCAAATTCTGCTGCGCTCGTCGTTTGCCATTCTTCGCCACTGCCAGTCTGCCCATGATCTCCAAACCCGCGCTCTTCTCCCGCCCTTGCATCCAACAGTCTCACGACCTCTTGCGATCTTCACCTTCCTTCGTTTCCCTATCCACCACACTCCCGCGCCTGCTCCACCCTCCCTGCTTCATCTGCACACTCGACCATGCTCCATTCGCAAATACCGCCTCTCCTTGGCTCTGCTCACTCCTCACCACTTGTGCGTGCCCTATCTACACCATTCAACACTCGCTACACCCTCGTCCTCACCTGCTTCCACCCTCCTTCTTTCGTAGCTTCCTCTCCCTCTCCTGTAGAGCCATTTCCCTACTCCTGCAGCTCCCACATCCTGCGCTCGCTTTCCGCAACCCTCCTCTACTCCACGGTCGCCACTACCCGCCTTCAAACTTAGGCTTGTCAACATGCGAATTGGTCTAAATTTTTTAATAATAATATATATTAATATTTTTATTTAAAAAATTATTATAATAATAATAATAATTATTGTTATAATTATCTAAAAAAATATTATTATTATATTATAAAAAAATCATGGCAGGCTGGCTTCAGACAACCAATAAAAATAAATCAAGGTTCAATGCGGAGAAAATCCCAGCGGTCGCCAGAATGGGAGATATCAATGACAGTTTGGACCAATTAGACAAGAAATATGCAGAATTCAAAGCAGACATCGACAAAAACAATAATGATCTAACAGGGCTTAAGGCAGGACTAGATCAATGCATCGGTACATTGCAAGCAGAACAAAGGAAGACGCAAGAACCTCTCAACATTATCTTGTCCAGACTATTGTCACACACCGCAAATCCCCCACGTAGCTATAACCTAGACCCTTTCAATACACCTCCTCCAAATACGCCTAAATCGCCAGGCCAACCCGACACAACGCCACCACACGAAGTTCCCTTCTATAACATTCCGTCGATATCATTTCCCCAAGCACACAGATACCAGATAAAGGTAAAATAAGAGTTACCCAAATTTGATGGAGATGAGAAGCAATGCATTGCATAGATCAATAAGGTTGAGGAATACTTTGATATCCATAACATATACCCTGCAACAACAAGAAGAATAAGTACGTCGCCATGCAGTTGGAGGGAAATGGGTACAATTGGTACATGTGGTGGAAGACAACAACTCGAGGCTGTTCCTTTAATTGGAACACCTTTAAAAATGATCTTCTTAAAAGGGACCAAGGCGTAACCGAGAAATAATTTTTTGCCAAGATCATCAGGTTGCAGTAAAAAGGCAATATAGATGAGTACCAATGTGAATGGGAAGCTTTGGCAACTCAAGTTCTAGAATTAACTGACGACCAACATTTGCAATCATACATACATGGACTAAAACCGCACATTCGAGAAGAGTTAGAACTACATAACACTTCTACCATGTGGGAGGCAAGACGTAAGGCCAAGATCATCGCGAACAAGTTTAAACGATCCACTCAAGGTAGCTTCAACAAAAATTACTCCAAAAGGAATCCTTCCTAATCAACGAATACGAGAACTTCAAGGTATACACTGCTGCATCTAATGGAAGGAGCAAAATCCAGTTTAGAAGCCCAGAGGATGAGGGACGGAAAGTGCAAATATTGTGGAGAAAAATGGGATCCTAAGCACATATGTTTGCAAAGAAGAAACTAGTGTTCCACGGAAACTCGCCCCCCAAGGTCGGGGGCGAGCCCCCCTCGCTCCCCACGCCCCAGGGGCTCCTCCAGAAACGTTTCCTCACGCCCCCAAAAAAGCGAAACTTCCAGAAACGCAGGAGGGGGCACGCCTCCTAGTTCTGAACGTCGCCCCGCTTGTGGGGGGCGCCCACACGCCCCTCCCCGAAGAAGGGGGGCGCCCCCCCACGATTTTACATTTTTTTAAATTCGAAATTAAAAAAAAAACAAAAAAAAAACAAAACAAAAAGTAAAACCTAAATGATGCTTACCTTCGTCGTGACTCATTCATTTCCACTGCCATGACTGAGTGAGGCTGCCGCGTGACTGACCGGAGGTTGCTGTGAGTGAATGGAGGTTGCCCCGTGACTGCTGTGACTGCTGTGATTGAAGG
>LPNX010674342.1:400628-430365 GCA_001517045.1 Pseudotsuga menziesii | reverse complement strand
TTTTTTATAATTTATATATATTTTTATAATTTTTATGCCCTCGACGCCCCCCCGCCCCCCTTGAATTTCCCTTGAATTTGGGGGTAGTCTCCACACGCCCCCACCGTGCGTTTCCTTGCTCCCACGCTCCCGCGTCCCGGAAACTTGGGGGAACATTGGAAGAAACCCCCAAAAGTTGTATGCTTGGGAAGCTGAAGAAGAGGAAAAAATCTCAGAATGTGAAGAGTTAAGTGAGGAAGATACAAGAACCCAACATGATTGCCACTCAGAACTAGAAGATGATACACCAAGGATCTCATTAGTTGCCATTACAGGGATATCCCAACCACAAACACTGAAGCTAAAAGGACATATAAAAAACAACAATGTTTCGATTCTCATAGATAGTGGCAATACCCAACTTTATTAATGTTAATCTTGCTAAGGTATTCAACTTATTCGTTTATCCAATGCCTAACATGAAGGTTATGGTAGCAGACAACAAGTAGATTGAAAATGTGGGAAAGTGTCACAATGTTAAATTACAACTGTAGGAGTATAATCTAGAATCCGACTTCTTTGCTGTACCTCTTGGAGGAGTAGACGTTGTGTTGGGAATCCAATGGTTGCAAACATTGGTTACTTACTCCGCTAACCATCAAGATCACTTCATCCAGTTCAATTGGCTAGGGAAAGAGTACAAGTTGTACGGTTTCCAACCACCCCAAACTCAATTGGCTACATCACATCAGATGGAAAGGCTAATTCGAAAAGGAGCACCTGCTTATATAATTCAATGTCAAAAGGTGGAGTTGCTAACATTGGGAAGAGATGACTGCAACCCTCCGAAGATACAAGACCTAATCCAAAAACATCACAAGGTGTTCCAAGAGCTTCCGATGGAGCTCCCACTAAATAGGAAGACAGAGCACTTAATTGAGCTAGAGCCAAGGGCAAAGCCTGTAAACATCATTCCATACAGATATCCCCATCATCACAAAACAAAGATTGAGAGATTGACCCAAGATTTGTTAAAATGTGGAGTCATTTCAAATAACAGAAGCCCTTATGTTGCTCCAGTTGTGCTCGTTCGAAAGAAGGATGGGTCTTTTAGGTTGTGCATAGATTATAGAGGATTCAACAAAGTCACAATTAAGAATAAATTCCCTATTCCGTTGCAATATCTTTATCCAAATATTCTCAAATAATTCAGAATAAACCCATCATTTCGGAAATAACCCACATATTGAATAATTGATAAATATATTGATGGTTTACATTGATAATTTAAGCCGTATTAATAGGCCTTCTTGGTGACTATTCACCAAGGGACATGTCTCTTAATTGACTTTTAATTTATTAATTGTTTATATTTATTTAATTATTATTATTATATATGTTTGTTACATTGCCTCTCTCTTAGAAAGGCTTGGTCGTCAAAGCCTTATAATGTGGTCGCATCGTTTCTTGTGACGTCGTAGTTGCCGAAACATGTCGATGTGAACTTCTAAGTGTAGAGCATGACTTCCGATATGTTGGCGGATCAATCCATACCAAATTGATTTGTTGTTGATTGTTGCGATTCCCTACTGATCTGTCGTTAGGAGCTTTGATTACATTAGTACTATTATCTTTCGACAATTCTCACTTCCTAAGATACCAGTTTTTATGGATTGGGTGTCGATAGGGAATTTTCACAATGTTATTTTCTTTCACGAGCGTTATCTTTTGAGCATTGATCTGTGTTGGACGCTGTATTTTCATTCCTCGAGTTTTTAATGTTTCGTTTTGTATCTTTTCCAACTTGTTTTCTGATTGTATATTATCATTTTTAAACTTTTTAATCAATTCTACTTGCAATTTCCTGTCATCTTTGAACTTTTTAAGTTGCTCCTTAAGATCTTTGTTATGATTTTTGATGCAACTATTTTCTTCCTAATTGTCTAAAAGTTTTCCTTCATTGTCTTCAGTAGAGTTTCTGCCTTTCGACTAATTTTCAACTTCTTAATTTTTGTGACTAACGTCTTGTTATGGTTCTTTAATCTGAAAATTTCTTTGGTGTTATTTGATAACGTGCTTTTGACATCTGCAATCTCCAATTTGTGCATTTGTGTAGTGTCATTCTCTTTTTGCTGGAGTTCACTAATCTGTTGCTGAAGTTGATCTATCTCTGCTTCTTGACTTTCTAATGTTATGCAGACTTGCGCCAATTCAATGTCTTTGTCCATGATGAGCTTGTTTAGACGACTTATTTCTTTTTCCAATTCGTTATCGCTTCCATATGGTGAATTGTTGTCATTTTTTGACTTTCTGATCTGGTCTTCTAAGTTTTGATTGTGAACTTTTAGACAAGATATTTCTTTATCCTTATTAGATAACATTTTCTCGGTATCTCTTTTGGTTAGTTCCAGCTGTTGATTTTGATTTTTTAAGCGACAATTTTCATTGTCTCTTATTGCTTTTAACAAATCATTCGTCTTAACCTCAACTTGTAGACATTTTTTGGTCACCTTATATTGCTCCAACTCGTCCAATGCTGCTTGTAACTGCAACTTAATTACTGAATATGACTTTTCCATCGTTTGCGATCATGTCTTTTGCTTCTTTGACGAGTCTTCTTTTAATTGACTTCTTCAGCAATAAATAGTTTTCACTAGATCTTGACTTCTTGTCTTCTTCAATTTTGTCCTCTTCTTATTAGGTTAAATAACCTTTTCCTTTTCGAGAAATAATTATTATTAATATGATGTAAATAATTTATTATTATTATTAAATCTCTTTGTGGATTGTGTGTAGATTGGGTGGTTGGGAATAATGAATGTTATCCTCCCCACCCAAGTTCAAATCTTGGGGATTAACTTTTGTAAAAAAGAAATATTACTATAATGTTTTTTTTTAAATAAAAAAACCAAATGTGGTTACTTAACACAATGGGTTGATTTTTGTTTTTTTATTTCATTTTACGTCCCCCCCCCTTCTTTTTAACTTCTCTTTTATTTTTATTTTTTATTGTTTTATTTTTTTGAGTAAGGTCAAAGACCTTTGAACTTGGAGAATCTCTGAAAATTACCAGACAAAATCCGAAACTTTGGCTAAAAGCCAAAATGAGCACAAGCCCGAAGAAGGTTTGGCTTTGATACCACTGTGATTATTAATATCTTTATCTAGATATTCTCAAATAATTCGGAATAAACCCATAATTTCGGAAATAACCCACATATTGAATAATTGATAAATATATTGATGTTTTACATTGATAATGGAAGCCGTATTAATACGCCTTCTTGGCAACTATTCACCAAGCTCTTAATTGACTTTTAATTTATTAATTGTTATATTTATTTAATTATTGTTATTATTTATGTTTGTTACATTCGTTCATTGATGAGATGACAGATGGCCTTCATGGTGCCAAGTACTTCTTGAAATTAGACCTGAAATCAGGATATTACCAAATCAGGGTTAGATTAGAAGACATAACTGCTTTTTGTACTCATGAAGGCCATTATGAGTTCAAAGTAATGCCCTTCGGACTAACTAATGCTTTAGACACCTTTCAACCTGCAATGAACGAATTGTTCCAACCATATCTACGAAAGTTTGTATTAGTATTTTTTATGATATCCTCGTATATAGCAAAACATGGAGACAGCATGTTCGACACTTAGATCAAGTACTAACCATTTTGGAAGAGCATCAATTTTTTGCAAAAATGTCAAAATGCAGTTTTGGGAAAGAAGTGGACTATCTTTTCGTATAATATCAAAAGGAGTCAAAGTTGATCCAAGTAAGAACAAGGCAATCACTAATGTTGGAATTTGTGCATCTTCAGAAGCTATTCTTATTGTTCTTGTATTGTATTTCCTATGGAAGATGAACTTATTGTAATCAATCATACAAACCCTAGAAGTAACAATGTAGACCTTGGGGAGAAAAGCAAGCAAAAGAAAAGATAAAATAAAAATTATGTTGCCCCCCAAGAGAAGTCGGCCCCAGTTAAAATATTAGTGGAAAATCTATATAAATAGGAGGCGCCGCTCATTATTCAACACAACAGCACAAGCAAAAGTTTGCAGTTTTCTGGGAGAGAAAAGTTCGCATCTATTGGAGGAGAAGACTGTTTTAGGGGTTCTATCTTTGGAAAGCATTTCCATATTTTTCTTTTTCTTCATTGTACACTGATCTCCTAATTATCATCTCTAGACGAAGGTTGTTGGGTTTTCTCCCATTTGGGTTTCCCAAAATAAAAATACTCGTGTTATTTATTTGTGCTTTGTCTATCGTCTGGTGATCCTATGGATAAATGCAATTATGATATACTTCTATAATCTTATGAAAATCTAACATGGTATCAGAGCAGTGCTAGAAGAAGCCATTGCTGAAACTTTTTCGGAAACCTGTCGGATCTAGGGTTTCATCTTTTAAGGTCTTCACTCAACTTTTTGGCAGAAAAGGAGCCTTGGTTATTTTGCTCTAAGGAGGGCACATCTTTTGGTGAAGACAATTCAATTCTGAGAATTTTCAATTTTGATCTATTTTTGCAGATGCAACAGAAATTAGGGTTTCTGTTTTTGACCTACTCCCTCCACAGTTTTGGCTTGACTCTACCTCTTCTCAACTTGCCTCTCTAGGGAGCATCTTGTTGAATTTTAGCATTAGGATGTATTCTTAAAAAATTTGCAGACTGTAGTATAGATAACAATAACAAGTGCAGTAGATAGATCAACACATCACACACAAAGAACACAAAAGCTTTTCATGGGGAAACCTTTAAAGGAAAAAAACCCCAAAAGCATTAGTAATTCATCTCTTACAGGAGATGACTTGAGTTTCTTCAATGTCAGAATTATGAGATGAATGTTCTTCAATAATTCTCAAACCCTAATTGGGTTGAACCATTGATAAAAAAGTCCACAAGAAATAATTTTTACAAAAAATCCAAATTAGGGCTTGTTGCCCTAATTTCTTCCTGTTGCCCGAAGTCCACAGAGGGCTGCCTAGAATTCCGTACACTGCTATTGGAGCTGCCCAGATGCTTGCCTGGAGTTGTACCTGCCCACCCGAACCTATAATGAGTTGCCCGAACCTGTAATGAGTTGCCCGAGGGTTCTGTGGAGAGGTAGTAGCTGAGAAAGGGATGCCCGTAGAGGAGGGAGGGCTGCCCGATCCAAACAGGATGGTACGATTCTTAGGTCCTCAACACTGCTCCTAAGGGTTAGGTGCTAGTGACATCGTCAAGGGGTGGCCAGTGCCTTGAGAAGCGACCTAACAATAACATATTAGGAGAGGGGACATCACACATCATTATCTTCCATTCTTAAATAATGGCTTTCAGCCCTAGGTTGAGTTTCAGTCTTGCACTGAATCATGTTGATAAACCCCTGGACCTTGATTGAATCCTCCATTCTCTCGGAGAATGGTCCTTAGTACTAAGCCGAGTTTCAGTCCCAGATTGAAAGTTGATCAACTACTTGCAGGACTTACTTGGGCATCGTGTCCTTGGTCCTAGACTAGAATATGTCTCTGCCTCTACTTGGACATCACGTCCCTGGTCTTAGACCAGAATACCCTAGAGGAACATAGGGGCCCTAACCACATGCTAGGGGCTTTGCCATGGCATCAACCTGCTTGGTCCTAGACCAAAAACCCCAAGAGACTACTGGGGGCCCTAGGGTACCTTCTAGGGTCTTACTTTGCCCTAGTTAACTGACTAGGGTACCATCCTCTCTGAGAATGGGGCTCGCAGCTGCACTAACTTTAACATTACGCATGTACCCTAAATACACTCCCGTCATGGTCATATTACATACAATTACCTGTTACGAAACATAACTAATTCTCTGGACCAAGCAAGTTGTAAAGACTCTTTGTAGACTGCCTTCAATTTCTGCAATGGATCAATCATAGGAAATGACAATATCGAGGTCTACTTGCTGGATATCCTGCAACCTTTTAAAGTTTTATCTAGTCTCATACCTCAATGTCTTCTATATACACCACATGCCCTTCTCAAATGCAATCTAAAAGTCGGATTTTGAAGCTGCTACGAAAAATAAGTAATGCTGACTGCATAACATTGTAACAAATATAAATAAACATGTAAATACATAATAACTACAATAATAATAATGGATAATATTAGTAACTAAATACATCAATTAATTAACATTTAATGAAGAGTCATAGGTCACACCTATTCACTCTCATGACCAATCAATGCCTATAAAAGTATACCATCATGAGAACATTGTAAATCATTCATCATTCAATCAATTATTCAATATATTTTCTTATATTTTTGCAGAATTCTTCTGTCAAATAATTAAGTCAATGGGCATTTTGTCTACGTTGGTATCAGAGCTGGCACATGCAATTTTGTTAGTTTAGAAATTAATTAGGAGCATAAATTCATATATTCCACTGCATTTTCGTATACGTATGGGTTGATTGTACGCTTTGCTATTTGTGTACCATTCAATGCACAATTGTCATTGTAGCACAGTATGCAGCCACCATCGTCTGTGATTTCCGTATGTTGCATCTGGCTAAATTGCCGCTGTACAACCACCAATTAGAAGATATGTACCGTCGTGTCCAGACTCCAAACTCCATATGACATCGTCTCATTTGTACTTTGTACGATTAACTCAACAATCATTTGACCCATTCCATACAAGATAACTAAAAAAAATCCATTAAGAAGGTCACACTACCCTATTGTCCAGAGCTTTGCTGTGTGGGAGTGCCCCCTCCTCTCCCCTTCGCTTCCTTCGGAAGCTCTCTACCAGAATGCTCTCGAGGTGCTCCCTACCTCTCCTATACTAAAAGCTCCTATACTAGGCTGATAATTTAATGGCAATATTATGGTTGATCATTAGATGACTACGTTATAAGTTATAACTACTACAGGATTGATGTTATATGGTTTAATCCATATTTTCTATAGCTAATTCAACATCCTACATGTTCTTTTATATATAAATTCATCAAATCATAGTAAAATATATACTATATAAAAAACACTCTTGAAACAGAGCTTTTGAAAATTTCGCTTTTCGGTCCACTCCTGCTCCTTGCTCCCTGCTCCCAACAGCTTAGGTCCAGAGTTGTGAATTTTTGAGCAAATATGTTGATCTTTGAACTTCAAAACCTTAATTGCAGAAATATTGAATACTTGAATCAAGAGAACATTCAATCACATAAATCATTCATCCACAACACAAGATGTACCTTGGGGAAAATCTTGAGAATATTGAGCAATAAAGAATAGAGATCAACTGTTTCAACTTGCCATGTAACCAACACAATTATAACAAGCTAAAATCATTGCCATGCAAACAATAACGAATGGTTGCATGAGAATTGTGCACTACATACACCAAAATTGCGAATTGCCTTCATTAATAATAATCCAGTACATTGGATTCCTCATCATGCATAACATATGCGCCATGCCTTTCATCTTTGACATTAACTGATGCTTAATTGACTCCAGAGTGAACTTGCCATCTAATTGAATGCATGACCACTTAGTTAGGATGCCAACTTAAGTGTCGTAAAGCGTTAACTTAAGTGTTGTCATGCAAAAACTTTATTAACTGAAATGTCTTCTTTTGATTAACTTAAGTGTCGTCTTTTAGTTTGACTAAATTATAAACACTTTAGTTAACTAGTCCCATCTTTATTAACACTTAGTTAACTATTATTAACTGAATCATGCTGATTGGTTTACTTTGTAATGATCACTGTGAGTTCTTTAATTAAGTGAAACATACTTCGTGGCTTTAATTAAAGCTCACAAATTCGAGTTCACTTAGTCATCTCATGGGCAATTCGAATTCTTTTTCTCTATGCATTATCTCTTTATCTTTTATCTATAGTGCATGGTCAATATGTGTTAACATTAATTATCTATCATATTAGATTATACTTGGAAGATTTGTTTGATGCTGTGATCAAATTATATTACCTCGGACCAAATGATCATATGCTAAAGTAATTCACTCTAGAGTTAGCTAATCTCTAAAGGAGACTTAATACTAAATAGCAATTGGTGACCATGGTTAACAATTATCACACAACATTTGATGCTTTCAACAAGCAAAGCATCCACCTCTATAACTAGTGGCCCACCCCATGGGTACCTACTATCACTGGAGGTCCACATGAGAATCAACTATCTCTATAATTGGAGGTCCACCTTATAGGTACCTACTATAGTTGGAGGTCCATATGAGAATCATGACTTGATACATACAAGTCCGAAGCCTTGTCCAACAAGACTTTACACCATCATCACTTCGATAAATAAAAGCGTTCACCTCAATATATGAGGAATAACCTTTATAACTGAAGGCTTAGTCATCCTTAGGTCCAACCTAAGAATCTACTCCAAGTTACTGAGTTCAACTCAACCTCTCTACCTCAACACATGAGGCCCAATCTTGGCTACACAAGATTGGCTTGGAGAATGACTCATGATGCTGTACATTTAACAAGAGACTAATTGACAACAACAATTGATAAAGGTTCGAATTAAAAGAAAACGGTATTATAATTTTAATTCGTTTTATAATAAGGGTATGATAGTTTTAATTCTCGTTCAGATAGGCATCAATTCAAAAGAAAAGATATATAACCTTATAAAAGTCTTGAACCTAGCAATTTCAAAGTAGAAGGATTGTTTTCTTTTTACAATTTAAAATTCTCTTTTTACATTAAAGTTTTTATATATAGCATATAAAGTCAATTAAACTAAAATTAGAAGTCAAATTTCATAATAGAAAAAAAAGGAAGATGGTAAACAATGAAGAGCTAAGTGTTGAGGTTAACCGTTGTAGGGATGAAGTTAATAGCGTGAGGTATCGTCGTGAAAATGTTGAGAAAGGTATCATCAGGAGAAAGAATCGATAGAACAATCGAAGAGATGTCCAAAACATTTAGAGGCAGTCTTAATAGGATGACATAAACATTTACAAAGAATATTAACAAGATAACAGAAGAGTCCAACAGTGAATGGCAAATCCTATTAAAAATTGAGGAATGATGATAATAATAAACAACAAAGATACTCAATGGTCATAATGAAAGAATTTACCAATTAACTGAATGAGTAGACACATTATATGCACAACCCTTGGCCTACCAAAGATCGCCACCAGACCCAAAATAACAAAACACAAGTTATGAGAGATACCCAAATAACATAAATTATTTAAATAGGATCAAAATTGAGATCCCTAAATATGATTGGTTGTACGATTGAAAGGTTATCATGTGGATTAATAAAATCGAAGGAATTTTTGCTATGAACCCACTTGCTAGTGAATTAGAGAAGATATCATGGCATCTTTATATTTAGAGGGTGGCGCTTATGATTGGTTCACCTACTAGTCCAAGAAAATTAGCGGTCTATCATTTAACTGGGAAATGTTCATTGATGATCTTCTTAAGAGATTTCGTGACAATGAAGAAGGCGACACCTTTACTAGGTTTACTCATTTACTACAAACAATAACAGTGAATGAGTATACACATGAATGGGAAGTCTTGGCTATCAGATTTTTGGATCTTACAGATGATGAAAATTTAAAGTTGTCTGTTTCAGGATTAAAACCCATCATCCATAGTGAGCTAAGACTATCAAGACCTAAAAATTTGCTGGAAGCCAGAAGCTTGGCGAAGATATTGAAAGAAAGTTTAACTCGATATGGGGTGGCCCCTTAAGTCCAGAAAATACAACTATAGTGCATCAAGTCACCACAGTAACACTCAAAGTCAATATTCGAGAAGAGAAAAGGATTAAAGGAAGGAAAACAATTGTTGTTGATGTGGTAAAAACTAGATTACTGGTCATTGATGTGGAGGCATGTCATTATGCTACTATAGATAAGATAAGATAAGATAATTTAATAAATTTCCAACGAATGACCATAAAAGTAGGTTAACGGGACTAAAGGATCCATCCAGTATGAGTGCAATGTGGGAGTGCGAACGCAGCTCGTAGAAAATGTCGAACCTAAGATTTAATAAAATAAAGAAAGATACAAGCAATAGTATAGCCTCATATACATGTATTTATCTGTGTTAAAGGTATGGAATGCAAAATACAAAGTGAGTTTGTCAAAGATTGGACAACTCGAACAACTCAAGATCTTGTCAAGAGAGGAAGATCACAAAAGAGAGTTGAAGGTGCATCTAGTGATGTCAAGATATCTTAGGTCTGATGGTTGAGGGCGAGGGGGTTGAACGGGGTGCTTCTTTGCTGTCGAGGCTCTCTGGATCCACTGGGTTGTTCAACTGTATCACCCAAGGGGGATGTGGAAGTAAGGAATATTCCTAGCATTTGAGGTTGAAGGAAAGAAATTCTTGATAGATCGTTGGCTGCTCCGCTAGGGCTGTGAGGGAATTCGACAGGAGGGAGGTGCCAGGCTCTGAATCCTTCTGGATCTAATCCCTCTGATGTTCTGAAAATGAATGGATTGATGTATAGTTCAACAACTTCGAACCGATCTCGATAAAATCAATCGATCTCCCAGAGGGGGAGGTGGATGGGAGACCCAGGGTCTCACCACTATATTGTTGGAGGTACTTTGGGGCTCTGCCTGCCGCTTATTGCTCTGATCTGATGGATCAACACTAAAGTAAGAGGTGGTCATCCTAGTCCTCCAAAGGCGGGGCGAGATGTGTAGGATTTGTGACCTGATACCAGAAGAAGCTGGAGAGGGATCCCCCTGAGTCCCTATAGAGGTATTGATATCGTCCTCTGATCTCATAGTATAAAGGGCACCTAAAAATGAGGTGCATCTCTGTCTCTGTCTCCTGTAGGTGGCACACTTGGAAGATCCTATTAGATCGTGGTAGATTGTGGTCAGTCTCCACTCAGAGTTGATGAGCACTGACCCGAAGTTGTCCCAAGTGGATCTTAAGTGAGTGCATCCAATGCTTGCGCGTGTTGGAGGTGAAGTCCAAATGACCTGAATGTATAGTTTGTAGATATCCTCTCTGATGGACTGATTCAGTACCTGTCTAGGCGGGAAGAGATAGCTTGACGCATCTAGGGAGAATCTTAACGGGGGAAGGCGCTATGGGTAGACGGTCACCATCTAGAGAAGTCGAGATGCTTATGAAAATAAACCATGCGCATGACGTGTGGGTTGATCTATAGCGAGGGTCTCTGAGGAGCAGAGAGCAAGGTATGGGTACCTCTCTTGATTGTAGTCTTTGAAAGATTTGACTCTGTGAAGGAAAGAGACCAAGTGGAAGTACCAAACCTAGAAAATGAAATCACTATAGCATATAACTCAGATTGAAACAATGACGAAACACCACAAAAATTATTGCTATCATCTATTTCATGCATACTACCAAATAACGATGATGATGTGTCGCAAGAGGGGAATATTACTAAAAAGAAAAAGAAAAGAAGTACCTACAAAATATGTTCCACCTCATCTTAGGAAGATTGTTCAAATGAACGTTCTAAGAAAAGAGGCATGAAAAATGACAATTCCTCAATAAAAGTAGACAGAAAATAGGGATCCCGAGCATGGCTTGATTCCCCCGAGGCTGAAGGCACCTGGTAGCACCAATGTTTGCATCCTTTGGCTATGGAAGTGGGTCGAGTCCATCCAAGATAGATATTCATTATCAAATGTTGATGGTTGATTCTCCACAACCTCTTTATATAGCTTTAGTAGGGGCTTAGAGTTATCCCCCTCTCACTTTATCTTTTAATTATTTTTTAGAAAAATTAAAAAACATAAATAACGCACTTTGTACGTAGCTATATGAAACTTGACTAGTTCTATACATAACCGATTGGTTTTGAGCAGGACAATTGGTTTTGTATGGAATCGATCAGTTTCGTACAAAACCGACCTTTTTCAGTTTGAGACATTGGTTGCGACCAATAACCTAAGGCAACCAGCCGGATTGGTCGGTTTTGCTTGGACCGACCGGTTTTGATAACACTGGTTCCACCTATAACTAAGATAAAATAATCATGACCTCAAGCACTGAAGCAAAATGAACTTGTAAAAAATGGGAAACTAATAATCCTCATAGATTCTTGCAATACTCATCATTGTATAGATATCGATGTTGCTAAACAATTAATCTTTTTGTGCACCCCACCAAGGACCTTATTGTTAAGGTTGTTGATGGACATCCAATAGAAAGCATAGGACAACGTCATAAAATTCATGTTTAAATACAAGAACTAGAACTAAGTCAGGATTCTATGCGCTACCACTCGATGGGGCGGATATGGTGCTAGGTGCAAAATGGTTGATACAATTGGCCACTTATACCACCAACCTTGAAGAACAGTGTATGGAGTTGAATTGGCAAGGCCAACATTATAAATTATATGGTATTGAAGGGACTGCTCTCAAGAAATGAGAATTACCATTAATGACAAAGGTACAAAAAGCCCATATGAACACACAACAACAAAATCAAGGCAAGTATGTACCCAAAGCGTTAAACAACCAAGTCAAAGTGTGTTACTTGGGAACGAAAGTGAGAGCGAGAGCGAAAAGCAAAAATTTCAAAAGCTTCCAGTTTGGAAGCGTTTCAAAAGCGTTTTTAATATATATATATATATTTTTATATTTTGATGCATAAATGTCAACAAATGCATGTAGAATGTGGAATTAGTTATGGAAAGCATAGAAACATGAAATAAAACATAATACCATATAACATCATTCATCAATCATTAATCATCTAGTAATGAATTCGTCAACCATAGGTTTAGTATTCATGATACTATAACATCAAAATTTTCAATATATAATGATTAGACGCAATGATGTACTCAATGGCCGGTATGATATCCAAGTAGTTATACCCCAGCATGCAGGTTGGTCGGTGAAAATTTGCCGCATCGGGCAAGGAACACAAGAACAAAACCACTGAGGAGCTTAGCCATCTTGACCAGATATAAGAGGCGGGTTAGTATATATGTAACTCCTCTACATTCCCGGGTGAGGTTTTAAAGGAACTGCAAATATCTACTCACAATTTCACCCCTTAGCATACGATCTGGGCTGTTTCCCTCTCGACTCTGGATCTTAACCCAAAGGTCTGTACGATGAGCGTTCGTCCTTGGTCTGCTAACTAGGTAGGATTAGAATCAGGGGCCTAGCTAACACTGCACTGTAGCCACCCATCCCATTAAATATATGTAATGTATATTACTATTTTCAACTTGATTCGTTCGTCGCTATTCTGTTTCGTGATAGTGGTTGTGCCTCACTAGAAGGGGCATGCTTGTCTTTGTAATGATCATCCATAAAAAATAGCAAAGCGAAAACATGTTGACAACTAAGACTACTACGTTATAGATAGAAACCAAAAACATATTACAAGAACGAACCCCAAAACTACCTCAATTTGGATAAACTTATATGTCCACTAAAGGTACCGTACCAGTGCAAAAAACTGTGAACCCTCTTCATTCACTGCACTCACCAAAGAAGCATTCTCAGTTGCTATTTGTAAGTGTTTCTATTGTACATCAACATGTTTCGATTTCACTTCCATAAGAGATCGGCTTTCTTTCAATCAGTCAACTATAACTATTTCCCTAAAGCACTTCCCTCAATTTCCATCAATCTGTAAACTCATCGCTGTTTGTTGCTCTTCCCTAGGTCCATCCATTTTTTAACCACCAATTCTTATTAAATCTCCTCCGTATTGAGGTTGAAGGCTCCCCCTCAAGCTTTCACTGGTAGCCTGTTTTGAGCCAACTTCCACCTATAACTTCTTGTCATAAGATGGGCCTCATGAAGCCTCTCAGTACTCTGAACACTCACTTGGTTGGAGCCATCCTAACTGGGTTTATCCTTCCTAGGAACATTTTGTCATCACTAGTCCTTGTAACCAAACTATAGTCTAGACTCTATAGAACATCAATGGTTCAACCATGAAACAAAAGTTGAAAGTTGAAACAATTCATGAAGCATCATATTCATTACCAAAAAGTTATAATATGCTTTATGCAGTCAACTGTCAATGACTCAATCATGCAAAGTTGCAAATAGTGAACTTCAAACTTCAAACTTGAATTGCCATGTAATCATTAATGTTTACAAAATATACCATAATAAATATAAAAGAGTCAATAGTGCAGAAACTTGAAACTTGAAAGTACTGTAAACAAGAAAAGTAGATTTTATGGATGTTTCCTCATGCCACGGGAAATTTCCATTTTCTTTTCCTGTGCTCTATGAGTTTGAACAATGGGGATTATCATCCCAGTAGTCACCGATGCTGCGTTGCGTCCAAGACTTGCTCCTACACGATCCCCACTAACTGACGCAAATGGAGGTCGTGAAGTTGAACATCTAGGCAAAGATAGTGCATCTGAAAACAAGGTAGAAGATGGTGGTGGCATTGCTGCTGCTGCTGCATGGTCATCATCATCGCCCAAAAGCCCTTCCTCCAAGTGCTCTAAAGCTAAGGCTCCATCCTCGAAGTTATGCTCCTCCGCATTGTTGTCCCAAGTGAGATATGATCTATCAATTTTGGCCCGCTCACAATAATGAGTTAACAACCTCAAGTTGTAATGTACATAAACCAAGCTTTTTGCTCGATTTTCATTTAATCGGTTTCTTTTCACTAAGTGGATGAAGCTATAGGTGCTCCAACACCTTTATGCAGAGGAACTGTTAACCACTTGTGAAAGCACTCTGACTGCCAATTTATTCAAGCGTGGGCATGTTGAGACATACATGTTCCACCATTTGATAGGAGGTGCCCTATCTCGATCTCTGGTTGCATGCAATTACCAAACAGACCAACTTCACTGATGTATTTGGTTAATTCACTGCGCAATAAGTCACATTCCTCTACATCAGAGACCAGCTTGTCTATAACAACCATGTACCCAACCTGTACCTTTAGATCTGTGTGGTGCTTTCTCCTAACCCCACCCCCAGGTGTTGGTTTGGCCAACCAAGACAAAGAATGATATTTCGGTGTTAATACATATGCTAATGCATGTAGTGGAACATTGAGATATTCCCATCTTTTGACCACATGTGTATGAATATGGTCATACAAGATGGGATCTTTCTGTTCAACAATATTTTTAATTTGGCTTAGCATGTTGTCCATCTGCTCATACACCTCCCCAATCACCGACTTACTTGTATTTGCAAACTGAATCATGTAATAAATGGGCTTTGTAGACTGCAAAACATACTTGATACTTGCCCAAAATTGACCATCAAGAATGTTGTCCTCCACCTCCTGAAAATCAAGTCTGTTAGATGTGGATGTAGCCCTATCTTTCAAGAGTTGCCATGATTCACTTGATACCATGCTAGCCAATGCCTCTCTTACCTTCAAAAGGTGCCTGAAGGTGAGGTAGTAGCTAGCAAATCTAGTCTTTTCTATCTTCAATAGTTCCAACTTTGAGTGACTGCAGAAAATGCCGTGGGCATTGCTATGGTTGGTAATAAATCGTATCATGTACTTTCCCTATTTGTACAGTTCACCAATCCATTTGTAATCATTCTCCTTCAACTTAATGATATCATGCATCAAAAGGTTCAATGTGTGAACCAAACACCCAGACCAAAATATGTTGGGGTATTTATCTTCAATAATTGCTCCCGCTACCTTACAATTAGCAACGTTATCGATTATTACCTGGATGACATTGTATGGGCCAATAGCTTCAATGGTTTTTAGTATGAGTTTTGCAACGTTCATGTCGGTCTTGAATTTATCTGAGTAGTCATGGGCTGAAAGGAAGACTGCACCAAAAGCAGACATACTAAGAACATTTATCAATGGCTTGCCTTTTACATTTGTCCAACCATCTGATACAATTGATACCCCATACTCATTCCAAGAATTTGTGAATTTCCCCAAAGCATTTTGGATCTTGGATTTTCCTTGTCAAGCCCAATGGTTTGAACTTTGTCATACCCAGGGCTCTTGTATCCTGCTGGAGCAGTGCGAATGGCCTCTACCATTTCATGCCAATAGGGTGAGCAAAGAACATTGAATGGTGTGCCACATGCATAGAGAAACCAAAACACTTTTGCATCCACATCATCCTTGCCACCATAGTCAAGGAAATCTGATATTGTCTAACGTGATCCCATGGGCGAGAATCCACTACTTTGGGTGGATGGGCTTCCAATTCTCGGTGAGTTTGAGGGCTCTTGGTCAACCCTTGATGCTTTTGATTTATTTTGTGCTTCAAATTCTTCCTTCTTATACATGGCTCTTTGTGTTGATGTCACATTTGGGCAAACACAAACTCCTATAGTTTTGTTTTCATCACATGGCATGTGTACACATAGATGTCTTCTCACACGGGTATATGAACCTGTGTAAATCTTTTTACAATGCGGGCAAACAAATTTGGCAGTTCCACTCCCTTTGGTTCCTCCTTGCTTTGTGACATATTTCCACAACGGTGATGGGCCCTCTTTGGTTTTCTTTCGGTTTCCCTCCTTGTGCTCCTCTCCCTCCTCCTCCACCTCCTCCTCTCCACGGTATGCCCCACTATGCACTTCATCATCTTCCTCATTCCTCCTTCGGTTTCTAATCACCATCATCAAAATAACTAATGGAACCAACAAAGTAAACCATATACCCATCATCATGTTTGTTGGAAGTGGAACTAGAGATTTAACTTGTTGCCCTGCAATAGAATGAGGGAGAATGGATGGGAAAGAGTAGGAGAGGAACATCTACATTCTAGATTCTAGAATCTAGATGCTAAGGCTCAAGCATTCAAATATAGATAAAATCATCAAGCATCAAACTTCAAACCCAAAGCAAATTAATAATAAAAGGGTTTAGAGTTTAGAGCCTACCTCTTTGGTTCTTTAATGGTAGTGTGTGATAGCCACCTTCAATCTCCAAGGACTAAGAAAAACACAAGCTTGATGGCAGCCTTCTCTTCTCTTCTCCTCTTCTCTTTTCTTCTCAAGCAATGAAAGTGAGGATGAAGGTGGAGAATAGGGCTTTATCCTCCGCAAGCCCTTTTCCCTTCCCTCCAACACTCCAAGCGTGGACCCCACTATGCAAATTCTCCTCATTTTCGTAGGTTCATGCAAAGCGTTCAAGGAACCGTCGGGAAATGAAATTGGAAGCGTTTTAAGCTGGGTTTGGAAGCGTTGGGAAGCGAACAAGAAGCGATAAGGAAGTGCTAGCTTCCTATCCGCTGCATAACAGGGGCAGGGAGCGTTTTTATTGGGCCTGAAGCACTCTTTGTGAAAATGCTTCCAAATGGAAGCAAAATGGAAGCGAGCTTCCGAATAGCTTCGGCTGGAAGTTAGCTTTCGGAGCGGGAGGGAAGGGGAGTTGGGGGGGGGGGAAGCGCTTCTCCGCAATAGAGAGGCAAACAACTTTAGGGCATGATACATATATTACAATGGAGACTTGCCAACACTCAAAAGAAGGATCAAGTAAAACCCCCAAAACCAAATAAGGGCAAGTATGATGCTGTCGCATGCCAGTTAGAGAGAATCCAATGCCCAACTAGGGTGTGCTTCTAAAAGAGCATTAGCAAAATTCAGTGGATATCAAACATGGTGATAACTACTAGGATTTGCAAATGTTTATTTGCAACAAACATACCTCCTTAGCAATGTACCTATTTCACACGAGGAAAGAATTCCTCAAGCTCACTGAAACTAGATATGCCAACTATTACTTTTTATTGAGGATGTTGGAAGTGCAACAATCATTGCAGATCATGTTTGTGACCATTGAATGACCTACGATGGAAAAATCTAAGACAAGTGAGAGGAAGACGATGATGCTGCAGGTGTTGAATGATGATTGAGGGAAGATGCAGATACTTGGTGAGGTCATTCGCCACTCTGATATTGATACTCTTAGTTTTGGAGAAATCTATGCAACTTTTGACAAGATGTTTGGTTGAGTGAGAGTGATTACGTGTGAGAGGGAACACCGACTATCATATTGCTAGTTTTCAGATCCATATTTGGTTAACAACCACGAATAATTTACTGCAATTACTAAAAAAATTACGCAACAGAAAAACACAGGAAATCACATTCACATTTGACAAAGATCTACCCTAGAAAACCCCAACCAGGGAAAAACCAACAAACAATTGATTTTTATTAAGATACAAATCCTGGGCTCCCTTCCTAGGAAAATGGCCAATTGAGGAATTACAATGACAGGATGCTAGCTTTCAAACCTCAAGATCAGTCCTTCCATCTTTTTGGTTGCTAACCCTTGGCTGCCCCTTCCTCCATTCCTCTAACCCTGCCCATGTATCTTCACACTTGGATGAAAGTCCATCTCTAACCACTCAATGAGATCTCAATCACTCTGTGTGATTGTTGTGTGTCCTCTCACCTAGGTTTCCTTTTATAACATTACAATATGCAAATACCTTGGTCCAATACCATGGGACTTTTAAATCACTTTACATAAAGTAATTATAAAAGTACATTCACTTTATTAGTTCACTTTACTATAGTGAATTCCCTAAGTCTAAGAGTCATTAATGACGCCTTCCACCTATTAGACAGTATCCACGTGAAAGTCCCCGTTCGATGCTACAAAAATCAACACTCCCTCTTAGCGAGGAAGGTACTTCTTTAAGAGCCACCTGTAACTGGTTCTCCCTCTAACATTGACACATTGTTGCTCACATCATCCTGCAAACTGATATTCCTCCGACCTTGTTGGTTAGCTGCTCCTTATTTATTCGAAGACACAAATCAATGACTCTACACACGCTGAACATCAGTGCCAAGAAGTTTGAAAACTTCTTCAAAGGTCTGCTCTTCCTCTCTGTGCTTTTAGGAGTTGTCTCTTGCTCCTGAGCTTGCATCAATGTCATCTCATACCAACCAGGTCTCTTGGCAGAACTGGAAGGGCTAACTCCCTCTTCCCCTCCGAAGGTCTACTCCCCAAACTGGAAGTGTGTGAACTTTGCTCACCTTTAAAATTCTTTGATCCTTGATCTTTGTCACTGACATTGATCCATGATCCAAAATCCCCTTGGATCTAGTTACGAGCTTGCCTTGCAACCTGTAAACTTTGCCCTCTTTGACACTAAGAACCTTCGTTGAGTCTATGCCAGATCCCATCTGTTGAATGAGAAGTCGTCCCCTCTCAAAAGAGATGGCGTATCCATTGTCCTCCAATGCTGATACTGAGGCCAAGTTCATCCTGAGCTTTGGTACATACAACATGTCTGCCACCTCTAGAGATCCTCTTGACTCTAGATGACACAACATATACATTAATGCTCATGGTGACACAACACAAGTTTTTTTGTTATTCAAAGTGGTACTTGTTATCACCTAAGTTGTAGTTGCTACAAGATGGGATCATATCCAGGACAATAGAGGATGGAGCAACTAAACTAAGTGACACCTCAAGGGCCTCGTTCACTACAAGTGTAGTTGTTGTCACACCGAACGGGCTCTTGTCGCTTAATGCCTACTATATGAGAAGGAAAAGGGGGAGACCCCTGTCTTCTTTGGGAAAAGACTCAAAGAACCAAGACACTTATAAAAGAGTAGGTTTGGAATCAAACTAATATGTCTTGGTAGAATGACCCTAGATCTTAAGTAAACTCTACTGAGTGAATTTTGGGACAAAAGAGGAGTCTAATAGTGTAAAAATATGATTATGAAAACACCCTTGGTAACTAACCAATCGAGCACAAGACTTGGACTAAGAGAGTGCTAGGAAGAGTTTGATGAATTTCCACCCTGGTAGGATTGGTGGGATTCAAATTAGCAATGGTGAGGTGAACCGAGAGATGGATTTTATTAATGTTTTAAAGGCTGTCCTAGCACTAAAAACTTGCTTGGATAATAAAATAAACAAATTGGTATGGGTCTCAAGCAAGCAACGAGCCAAAACTTAGAATCCCTAGCGAACTAGCTAAGTGGGGCACCTCTAAATCATACCAGCACCCAAAAGATGGGTAAATGGAGTTGAAAACACTTGAAAATCAGAGTTTAGGGGTTTTAAATTATGACAAGGAAAACCCAAATCCCAGTTTGCTAAGATTCCAAGTTTAAGACTTATCGAAAATTATGAAGGTTTTAACTTTGTAAATTTTAAAACTGACTAGTGAAATGGAAAAAGAATGAAATGGGTGATGAAGTACTTCTTTGATTCTGGAGGAGAAATGTTGATGTATTGACAACTATCCCCACAAGGATCAACTAAGAGCAACTTGATGTAGTTCCAGCTACAAGTGAAATGACCAAGTGGCCAAATGCACCCCAAACTTTCCAGTCAAGTAATCACGTGTCAATTTGCTGACAAAACAAAAGCACAATTGCAGATAAGAAAATTGGAAACGTAAATTTGATACTAAGATACAAATTTACTCCCTTTTCAACAACAGTTTGAGAGGAAGGCAAGAGGGAGGATCCACTAATGCACCCCACCAAATTGCTGGCCTTCCATACAACTCATGTACCACCACAAAAATGCTGAAAACAAACACCAAATCACTCTAGTGCGGAGGTAAGATAAATATCTCATACATTTAACACCATGGAAAACAAGTTTTTTGCTGCAACAATTTTTCTCTATTCACTTCTCCAAGAGTCAAGAATCCATACAGAGATCTCTTAATATAGGGTTTTCAAGTACGAAATCCCTAGCCTAGTGATATCAAGGGCTCATATTAAATAATTTTAATGAGCTATCAATGGTAGATACAACGTCATCACATGATACATAGAGCAAGCCCAAGAGGGGGGGTGGGGCACATTTGCTGAAGGACGCCCTAGGACTAAGTGTGTACAAGATATAACATGAAGATGTGAGGAAGGGGGTCGCCTAGGGGTCTAAGTCTCCCTTGGGCAGCATTGAGAGCCATTCTTCGAGGAGAATGGGGACATTTGGTCAAGGACCAAGATGTGGAACCAGTCTTACATTGGGGGAACTCATCCTTGTGCTGAGTAGCCATTATTTTGAATGGGGACATCTGGCTGAGGACCAGGATGTGGAACCAGTCTTGCACTGGTGGTACTCAGCCTTGTGCCGAGTAGCCATTCTTCTGAATGGGGACATCTGGTCGAGGACCAGGATGTGGAACCCGTCTTGCACTAGGGTAACTCAACCTTGTGTTGAGTAGCCATTCTTCTAAATGGGGATATCTGGTCAAGGATCAGGATGTGGAACCAGTCTTGCACTGGGGGAACTCAGCCTTGTGCTGAGTAGCCATTCTGTTGAATGGAGACATTTGGTCGAGGACCAAGATGTGGAACCAGTCCAACACTAGGGGACTCAGCCTAGAGTTGAGTGGCCATTCTTTGAACAGAGGTACCTGGTCAGTTACTAGGAAGATGAACCAGTCTAGTATTGGGGGACTCAGCCTAGGGTTGAGGGCCATTCTCTGGGAGAATGGAGGTGCTTGGTCTGTTACCAAGTATTTGACCTTGGGTGAAATTATGCAGCCTATGGCGAAGGCACCTGGTCTGTTACCAGGATATCACTATAAGCCCTAGATCGGGTTTGGGAATGTGAGACACTCCTACCCTTGATCTGTGGGATTTGTGATATTCTCTAAGGCTTAGCTACCATTGGTTGAGACACCTAGTACCCGATCTTGGTGGCACATGGAGTGTGAGATAAAAGCATTAGTAATTCTCTCTATTTATGATGATGTACTTTGAGTGGAGATGAAGGACCCCTGTGACCACTTGTTTTCACCATAGGGGCACTTGAAGAAGGCTAAAGGTAAAAGTCAAAATTACATAAGGTACTTGAAGAAGGCTAAAAGGTAAAAGTAAAAAATACATAAGGACACTTGGACCACCAAGGAGTCGAAGTGAAAATACATAAAAGGTCATTAGTACCTTAAAGTACAAGTCAAAAGGTAAAAGAATAAAATTCATATTATTTTATTCTTTTGAGTTTTGGTCCACTTACAGGTGATTCAAAGGCTATAAAAGAAGATCAATCCATTTCATTATGACACACACTTGCGCTTAATCCTACAGCTGCTCCAAGGAGGATTTTCGTTCTTGTGGTGATACCCTAGCATGGAGGCTTCTTGCCAGGGTTTCCACTCTCGTTTCATCTTTGGAGATCATTTGCAACAACCCTATCTTCCATGGGCTAGGGCATCTTCATCTTGTCTTCTACAACCAGACCCTAAAAAGTTAGGGCACATCATCACCACTCTCAGATCTAGGGTTTGACCCTAGGGCTACTCCCTTCTCATGAGCAGCACTAGTTTCACGGGCATCCACATCCGGGCAAGTAGAATAAGTTCCAGGTAGCTCTCCAACAATCCACGAGTTGCTGTAAACCCTCCCGGCAGCAGTAGCTAGGGTATCCTCAGCTCTCGGGTTGCCCCTCTTTCACTTTGGGCAGCTCTCCAACCTCCAGGGGCTGCTGTACATAACCCTCGGCAGCTACAGAGAACCCTCAGGAAGCCTGTTCTTCACAGGCAACTTGTCTAGTATTTCGGGCAACCCTTTTCTCAACTCAGGCATTGACATAGAGTTCACGGGTAGACTCATAACAGTCACGGGCAGGTAGCTGCACATCCGGGCAGTAGAAAAGAAGGCCTAGATAGACTTCGGGTAGAAGAAAGATTTCTGGGCAGCAGGTGTTTTCTCCTCGGGCAACTACAACAGAGGTTTGTGCTAGATTCAGGTAGTCTGGTGTAAATCCGGGTAGCATAGAAAAAAGGCTCGGGCAACAAGTAAAAGATTTGGGCAGCATATGAAGGCATCCGAGTAGTCATACAGGAATTCAGACAGCCTGATCTTGGGCAGCAGGAAAGGAATTAGGGCATCAATCCCTAATTTGAAATTTTTGTAAAAATTATTCTTGTGACATTTTTTGATCAAGCTCATTAGGGTTTGACAAATTATTGACGAACATTCATCTCAGAATTCTGAGATTGAAGAAAATCAACTCATCACATTTAAGAGATGAATTACTAATGCTTTTGGGGTTTTTGTCCTCTAAAGGTTTCCCCGTGAATAACATCTTGTGTTCTTTGTGTTGATGTTTTGATTTATCTACTGCACTTGTCTATTTGTTATCTACTACAAAATTTTAAAGAATTCATGCTAATGCTAAAATTCAACACCAACAAGTGAATAAACATGATAATATGATGTCCCAAGGTCCAACATATAACAATGAACCATTCCAAGTCATTATTTTGCCCTCACTAGACAAATCGATTTCTTGGCTAAGTCATAGTCACTATAATTTTTAATTAATTGCTGATAAATAATTCTCCTTGATAAGCCCAAATCGTCACTTTTCCTTGTCAGGTTCAACGAATTGAGTGCATAAATGAGATTAGAGACCTCAAAATCCACTAAGGGTGACTTCTAACACCCCATGGATCAACTTGTATAATAATCTATGAGGCAATTCATCTCCAACAATAATAATATATCCATACATAAATAATAATAAATATAAATTTCATGAATTATGGCCAATAGGACACTAGGGGAAGGAGGTGTCTCATAGAGGGATAGAGTGCTTAGAAGTTAGGATGTCTCCATTTGATTCTAGCAACCATCCTTGACTTCATTAATTGATTTTTATTTCACATTTAAAACTTGAAGATAATCTTCCCTTCACTAGCTAGCCTCCAAGGGCAGTTGCCTTGGATAGCCTTGCGGGCCCCAGATAATGACTCGGTCTGACCTCCATTGCCCGCTAGCGTCCATAGGTGCGATGGAGTTACCACCCTGTTGTCCTGTAGGGGCAAATGACTTTACATCATACAAATGATGGGTGCTCATCCCTTGGCCAGTGACTAGTTACAAGAATATTTTGAATACTTGCATTTATTTAGGTCTAGTGTTAAAAAACACAATTAATCACAGCTGGCCTTCAATTCTTTAGATATGGCATTTATGCTTTGATGCATTTTATTTCATCAATTGGCCCTCTTACGGTTTTACCTGTGCTTAGAAGCACAACTATTCCCAACTTTCACCAGGGGCTTGTATTTCATTTCAACAAAGGCATACTTGCTTGGAGGACTGATGAAGCCTTGACACAAGTGAACGAGGAGTCTATTCTACACAGAGATCAAGGTGGGGGGAAAAGTCTTCAATCTCAAAAGTCTTGGTCCAAGTCAAGGGTGAAACCTCAAGGACGAAAGCAACGGATGGATGGAGAAGTGGGAAGTGGCACCAGGCAAAGCTATGGCATGGTCGAATTTGTGTAAGGTAGGCAATACTAGCGAGCATATACCAAGGTCTTGACAATCGAGACCATTTGACCACTCATGGCTACAAGTCTATTAGAAAGCACAACATATCCAACATCACCACTCTCAGTCACCTATGCTTAATCAAAGCAACCGATATAAGTAAGAGAGACACATAATAACATCCAAATGCAACATGTATACCTGCTCAGTCATATCCCTGTCTCTGAGTGTAATCATGAAGACCAACTCTGACTGCAAGGGGCAAGGGAGGTGTATCAACTGTCTGCTCTGCTTCTATCGCAAGTGTACCATGCCTAAACGAAGTCCTCTCAAAGGGGTCATGTGGGGCTCAGAAATGACGAGGGGGCACTGACATGCCATATGAATGCTCTGGCCAGCTCTGAATGTGTCTCTGCAACTGATGATCACTGCTTTGGAAAACTGCTCGTCTCATATGCTTGGACTAGGCACATGTCTCTGACATGTGGTCTGGATCATGGTAGCCAAGCTACTATGGATGTGATAACAGTACTATGCAGCCGCGGATATAATTTTCTATTTGTGGGTAAAGCTATAGAGACGAGGAAGTACCTTAATAAGATGCTTACTGTTATTTCTTCTATAGAGGAGCCATAATTGAACCGTCTATGCCAGTGCATAGATAATTTTGCAGGAACAAAACATGATGGATCATATGACAGTGATTTTCGACTTCATATTCAGAAGTTGTGGGCCCTCAAAATTTCAAGCTGAAAATTACTGCGAAGTTGGATTGTTCTACAAATAAAGGAGTCCAAAATAAATGAGGGAAGTGCAATGATGTTTTAAAGTAAGGTCTACCTGACCCCTATTTATACTGGTCAAGTCGTTCTCGTTGTGGTTGGCCCATTAAACTATTTGAGGGAGGTCTATGTTGAGTTTAATGTGGACCTGCACCATGGTCTTGCTGTGTGGGACTTGCATACTATTCTATATTTAAGTTGTTTTTTTCTTTAACATCAAAATTTATCTATATTTTCTGTGAATGAGGCTATAATCTAGTCTTTACAGGAACCCTCTGATTTAGGTCTGTGAGAATTATTGTAAGAGTTCCGGTATAATCTTGGGTTGGGTTGGTCAGGTATTTGTTTTTGGGGAGGGTAGTTGTCCTTGTCTATTTTTTCTATGTTCAAATACTAGCTGTTTTAGTGTAAGGCAGGATGTCGAGACATTTATATTTAGTGAAGACTTTACTATTTAAATTATTATTATAAACTTTGAGAAGAGTATCTGCATCCTCTCTAATTGCTTACCATCTATCAAACAGATTTCATAGAATTTTTAGTGGCCCAATATTTGTAAAATCCAATGATAAGAAACCAAACATATCAACATGTTTTCTTTTTCCTGATTATGTTTATATCTTATTAGCCCCGTGGTATTGCATTTAGTCCCCAGTTGATGTTTTCTGACAATAATATAAGTATAAAAGGGTGTGCTTCAAAAAGAGCATTTGTGATTTCACAGAAATGGTAATTTCTTCAAAAAATTAAGCTAAATTTTCTTGGTAAATGATTGAGTTACATGTCATTTGTGAATATTCCAAAAAAGGGAAATACTTATGCGGAACTTGGCATTTTTTTTCCGAGTTCTTATGCTTATGTTATATTGTTTATTATAAATTTGACGATGATGAGTATGATTGCCTGTATCATATTGTTTCCTTTTGTTATTGCTTCCTTTAATTCAATGCATATCTGAAGATATTCTTTGAATTTACCCATAAATGTGCACAACAAATATGTGTGGACTAGCGAATACAGAGAGGCATTGTTAAACACCGTGTCTTGTATGTAAAGCCTCTTGTTAACCTCAGATCAATTATTGAGCTTCTCAGCTATAAAAGAAACGTTATATTGCTCGCTTTTACAGGTGTTCCCTTGTAATTTCATTTGCTTGTGAACATGTGTGCAGACCAGCGAACCACATGGAGGCATAGTTAAATGATGCATATCGTGTGTGAGCACTTTTTCCTTTGGATAAAAGATTTTCTCAGCAATTGTCATTTTGTCAGGTGGTGATCTTGAATTCTGATGTTCAAGTTCCTCAAAATGGTCTGCAAGCTCTCGCTAAAGCTTTGTCTCAAAGGTCCGTTGGACATAAAATGCAGGTTAGTAGCCCCCAGTTTCAAAATTAGTTATAAATATTAAATACTGCATTTGGGAAGAATTTGCTTCTGTAGAAGCATTCCTTATCTAATTATTTTGTATAATTTGGTTTTAACCAGGTTATAGGAAAAGCTAGAGTACCAATTGTCAAATTTATTGAGAAGGAAAGCAACGTGGCATTTGATGTCAGGTTTGTGATTTTAAAAGCATGTTAAACCTTGTTAGAATTTTTCTGATTTTTTGTTCTATAGATTTATGATTCTGGTGAATGTTGATATGGGAACTTATTCCTTAAGCATGTTAAACTGTGTCAGCAAAGGATACATTTTCTCAATTTCAGCCAGTTTACTTAGTTCTTTTTATCTTCTAGACATTTCAAACAAAGTCTAAGGTGGAAGGCTGTGCATAAATCTATTTAATTTACAATATAATATGGGGTATTATTCTTTGACAACAGCTTTGATATAAATTGGAATTTATTACATTGAAAGGGGCATGCAAAAGCACCGTCCTCATGAAGTTTAAACTGAGAATTCGATGATCTTCTTACCTGTAAAAGACTGTTAAAAAATACTAAATAGATATCTGAGATTCCAACAGATTAGCTATTAAGCCCTCTGAAAATTTTATTTCTTAAGAGCTTGCCCTTTTCTATATTGTATATCTTTCCTTAAAGGAGTGAAAATCGGCCCTTTAGACTTATTTAAGGGGAAGACTGCGTATAATCCAGTTTTGATTGTCATAATCCAGTTGACTTAGGTAATCTGTTTATTAAATCATTTCCACTGATGTATTATGGCGTTTCTTCTGCTTTGGACATACAGCAACATTCCACAGATAATTGAAATGAAATGATTCTTTGATTTTTCTTGGGTGAATTTTTCATATCACTTTTATAAAGTTTAGATAGGTAAGCATCCTTTGTATTAAATCCATATCTGTTGCAAGATAACTATATTTCCTGTTAAGCATATGAAAATTATAGTAATGGTATCTACAATTGTAGATTATTGGTATAGGTTCTCTAAGATGATCTTCTTCCAACAAGGAAATCTAAACCCTTAGCTTTTAATATGATTTGCATTCATAATAGATTTATTTATACTAAGCCATAAAATTATGTTGTGTTTTGAACGATTGTGATGTCATATATTCCCATTTTATTTTGTTTTCAGATCTAAAACTCTAGTCTTAGATTTCCATCTTGGATCTTATTACACAATATTCCCAAATTGCTTCTTTTGGTTATACTACTTGTTCAATGTCTATGATCTGCCCACACATATGCCAAATATCCTTTCAAAATGCCCCGCCTACATTCTTGAGACTCTAAAAAAGATTAAACTTTAAAGTCATTGTGAACTACTTATATAGACATTTCCCTTTGTAGGGATTAATCAACTTATAGATTGTTGATATAGATTGAGTTTATGAGATGAGAAAATTATTGATTTTTCTTGAGCAGCAGCGAGAGCCATTCTCTTAGGAGAATGGGGACATCTGGTCTGGGACCAGGATGTGGAACCAGTCCAACATTGGGGGACTCAACCTTGAGTTGAGTAGCCATTTTGTTGAATGGAGACATCTGGTCAGGGACCAGGATGTGGAACCAGTCCAGCATCGGGGGACACAGCCTAGTGCTGAGTGACCATTTTGTTGAATGGAGACATCTGGTTAGGGACTAGGATGTGGAACTAGTCCAACATTGGGGGACTCAGCCTAGAGTTGAGTGGCCATCCTTAGAATGGAGGCACCTGGTCAGTTACCGGGAATTTAACCTAGCCTGGGACTAGGGACTCAGCTCAGGGCCGAGGGCCATTGTTCAGGGGAATGGAGGCACTTGGTCTGTTACCAAGTATTTGACCTTGGGTCAAATTATGCAGCCTATGGCTGAGGCACCTGTTCTATTACCAGGATATCACTATAAGCCCTAGACCGGGTCTGGGCATGTGAGACACTCTGACCCTCGATCTATGGGGTTTGTGATCTTCTCCAAGGCTTAGCTACTCTTGGTTAAGACACCTAGTACCTGATCTTGGTGTTACATAGAGTGTGAGATAAAAGCATTAGTAATTCTCTCTTTTTATGATGATGCACTTTGAGTGGGGATGAAGGGCCACCTTGACAACTTGTTTTGACCACAGGGCACTTGAAGAATGCTAAAGTAAAAGTAGAAAATACATAAGGACCCTTAGTACCACTAAGGAGTCGAAGTGGAAGTGCAAAAAAACCTTTAGTACCACTAAAGGTAAAAGCCAAAGTAATAAAAGAATAAAATAATATTATTTTGTTCTTTTAAGTTTTGGTCCACTTACAGGTGACTCAAATGATATAAAAGAAGATCAATCCATTTCATTTTGTCACACACTTGCTCATGATTGTACAACTACTCAAGAAGGATTTTCGATGGTATTGAGGAGAAGGAAATTTTTGGTTGTGCCCTAGCATGGAGGATTCTAGCTAGGGCATCAACACTTGTTCAGCAAACCCTAAGCTAGGGTTCATGGTGATCCCTTACAACAACATTCTTATCTTCTTCACCAACTAGGGTTTAAGCCTAGACATCACTTTCTCTCACGGGAAACCTCGGTGTATTCACGAGCGGGCTGGATCTTTCCTCCTGGCACCTCCCTCTCCCCTCCATTATGCACAACAAGCCCTGGCAAGGCTTGGGCAGGCTGCCATCACCCTTGGGCAGCTGCCAGCAGCCTTGGGCAGGATGCTACCACCCTTGGGCAGCCATTGTCTGGTTTGTGCAGACTTTTGGTAGGAGCAGTGAGGGCTCGGGCAAGGCAGCAGCAGCGCGGGTAGAGTAGCTAGGGGCTCGGGCAAGATAACAGCAGCTCGGGCTGGGCAGACAGGGGTTCGGGCAAGGCAGCAGAGGTCTTGGGCAGGGTTTCGGGCAGGCAACAGAGGCTCAGACAGGTGGATAGTGTTGAAATCAGCATCAGTAGGCATTCTCCAAGATCTGAGGTCATAAGTGACCACCCTGAAGCTAGCCAGGGAGACTTGGAGATTAACCAGTTCTGTGAGTCATGGCAAAAGTCAAGGTGAACATACAAGCCTTGTGAGCCAAGACAAAAGTCAGAACGAAAGTGAGAATGCCTTCGTAAGTCTTGTGAGGTCATGGCAAAAGTCAAGGCGAATGAACAAGCCTTGTGAGCCATACCAAAAGTCAAGTAGGTAAGTCTTGTGAGGTCATAGCAAAAGTCAAGGCGAACGAACAAGCCTTGTGAGCTACGCCAAAAGTCAAGACAGGAAGCCTTGTGAGCATTTCGCAAAAGCCAAGGCATCTAGCAAAAGTTAGGTTGAATGTAAAATTCCTATGAGCTAGAAACAAACAATCTTCCTTATGCAAATAAATATATTGATCTAGTGCGTTGGCACGAATAAATTCATCCACCATGAATATGTCTCTTTGAGTCTAAGTCTTAAA